>QKMX01097474.1:0-11674 GCA_003401595.1 Venustaconcha ellipsiformis | reverse complement strand
ATAGAAATTTGAGATCCCTCAACAACATCCTGATATTTCTGCACTGAATTGCGTAGGTACATATACGGCCGAGATACGTTTCTATTAGCGTTACTTGCAAAATTGCATTCTATCGCTCGTTTTGGATGTTTTTTTTAGCTTAGTCTAGCGTATATTCCTCTAACCTCAGTGTGGTCAAGTATGGCATTATTTTGTTGTTGGTTACCACGCCGCGTTTGCTGTTGGAAGACAACAAACAATTGACGAGGGAGTTGTTCACTTGATGTTGTTGATACTCGCAATGTGTAGTCGCTGGTATTTGGAACTGCCTTGATAAATTTTATGTTGCTGAAAATAAATTATGTTTATGTGTTTATCGAGAATCCTAGTCAATTCTGTCCTTTTATTGATTGACGGTGTTATTCGTGTCATTCATAGCGCAAATTTGTTTATGATTAATTGTACATCGGCTTCGCCTGGCCTAAATAGGCATTCGTTTTGCTCTGCTTGATCTAAAACAGGTGTATGTTTAACTCCACGAAATACTTTATAATTATATTCCATGCAAAATCCAAGTTTTCTACTGAATGGCAGCATCATTGTAATTGGACGTAATTCTGCTGAATGTTCTTTTCTCCTAGCAAAAACCTTTATTGTAATGTATATTTCTTACGCTAATTGTCCCATTAACTAATTCTAACAATGCAACTCCGTCTGCAACTGCACCTATACCAAGATTATTACTAGCAGCAGTACGTTAGACTCTAACAGCGCAGCAACATGAATAATAAAATAGGTTCTTACAGTTACAATATCTGCAGAGGCATCAGCTATGTATGATAAAGCACCTTTCTAGAAAAGTTAGGTCGATCAGAATCACCAGTTCCAGTATTCTTAAACCACATCATGTTAGTTGCAGTTGATCTGGAATTATCATTATAAAAGGAAATATTAATAAGATTCTACTTGCACCTTGCAGGTGATTTGAAATATCTTCGACAGTCTGATTAGCTAATTGATATCGAGCACTTTTAAATAAACACCARCCATTATTTATAAGAGCAATTTCTGCGCCTGCTCCGATATTAGAAGGTGGATTATCTATTGACATAATTTGGCCCCGCACTTCTAACGTTGTTTGGTAAGACAGCATAAATACATCTTTGTCTCTTGTATTAAATAATCTGACACCGGCCTTATTTGTTTCATTCAAAATTTTGTCTATATACTTAAGATACTCAAATTCTGTTACTGTTTCATCGATGTCGTTAGTTTCTTCGAAATCGAGATACTTTTTAACAGACATATTTCTGGTTACATAAAATTTGGCGCCGCTGCCTTAGAAATTAATTTTTGTATAATTTGTTCTTCTCGCGGCGATAAAATAGTTTTGCTGCTTTTGTCATCCGGTTTCCTGTATCAGCTGTTGGGGCTATTTCTGATATAATTTGTTTATCTCATATGAAGACGCGACATCTCTGGTTTTGATTTTTACCAGTTTTTTTTCAGACCGCAGTTTGACTTTCCTCAAATCTTGCTCTATATTGGATATATAATCCACGTTCTTTATTAAATATGTCTACTTTAGATCTTTTTTCTTTCTCCTCCCTCATCAATATATCGGCTTCACACTATTCGTCTATACTGCTCAATTTTCTTTCAATCGGCTTGACTAGTGTTACTTGTGCTAATCTTTGTTCAATTGCAAGAAAATTACTTGATAGTCGTCTTAGTTCAGGACGTCTAGCAGCAGGATTAGCAATATGTTTAACAATGTTTCTAGCTAACATTAGTCTGTCTTCATCAGATCTTCTTATGGCTTTTTTAACAGCAGTTTCTTTTTTTTTTTTAACAAGCCCAACAAAACCATTTTCCTGTAGGTTGCTAACTTCTTCATCCGATAATATCCTAGTTTCGGGCTGTTTTCTAAATGAAGCCTCAGTAACTGGTTTGAGAGCTGTAGATGCTGCTTCTATGGCAGCTACTTGCTTACGCCGGGCATGCTTTACTAGCTGCTTAAATTCTGCTTGAGACTGAGCAAAGTTTTAAAATATTCTATGTTTTCTGTACTTTGCTCGTTTATTCATTTTATCTGAAACTACTGTAAATATTTTTGTTGCAACAGCGAAACATATTTTTAGGATCATGTGTCAGCTTATCAAACAAAGAAATGTTTCCCTTATCTGCTTTTGACTTGTGATATAGTTCAATAAATTTACCTTTTGTTTCGTCGCCACATTATTTGTTTGCAATATTACTGACGTCCACGTTGTCCAGTCCCGGAAATAATATAAAACAACCAGTATTTCACCCAATAAATCTGTCAACGTTATGAAAACCATGAGCTGAATAAATAGAATTACATTTTTATTACGCGTCAGTAAAGATAGCAACTTATTTTATTCATCTCCGTATTGTTTAGAGGAATATCATCAAAATAACTATCACATGCTCATCAGAGTCAAGTTCACTCACTGCAATAAGTTCTTATGGATGCCTATTCATAAAAAATTTCACCATCCTCAAGATCACCACGAAGTTTGTTATTGCCTTCATTAAGTAATTTGTATTTGTCTTGTTGTGTAATAATGGTATGAATATAAACTCGATCATAGTTAGAATTATCTTCCAACAGTAAGTTCATAAGCAAATTTGTTTTACCTAATCCTGTGCGCCCAACAATAAGATAATGGCAGTCTGGAAGATTGTTGTTGTGTACATATTTCAGATGTCTGTATCAAAATTTAATATCGACATTATTATGAAAGTTATTAGACAAAAATAAATAATGAGCTATTACAAAAAAATTAGAACAAAAGTAGGAGATTGGCTTGGTATTATTACTCGTTACCTGAAAACATTGGTGAGACGATGACCGGAAAGCTGTCTAAGTCAAATTAGAAACGGCTAATTCTACCACCGAGGGTTGACCTTACACAAGCTGTTAGTTATGCACAACTTAAATCAGTTGACGACAACAAGTTAAACAAGGCCGACGGAACTTTAAGCGGTAATTTAGATATGTCGGAAAATAGGTTCTAGGTTTGGAGACTGGATACCCACCAGCAAACTTAAATCAAACCCAAGCGGTAAGTTATATACAGTTAAAGTATGTGGATAATAACAAGTTTAATAAAACTGTTGGAACGCATACGGGTAATATTAACATGTCTGGTAAACGAGTGTTAGGTTTAGAAACTTCATATCCACCTGCAGATTTAACGCAAGCGGTAAGTTATGCGCATCTAAAGTTAGTTTATGACAGTATACTTAACAAAACCGGTGACACAATGACAGGAGATCTGTCTATGTCAAATTCTAAAATAACTGGATTACCGACATCCTCGCCAACGTCTGACTCAGATGCTTTTAGTTATGGCTAGTTAAAAATCTTGCTCCATGCTTTAAAAAATTTGGTAAACCAGTGTCAGGTAATATAAACATGAGAGACAAAAATAAAAAACGACGACATGTGTTCCAGTTAGCCCTAATGATTTAACAAATAAAGCATACGTTGACAGTATGTCTAGTGGCATAAACCAAATTAATATTAATGTTCCAACACTTTTAAAGGCAAGTGACAATTGAGTTGTTTTTGTGGTAAGAGTATCAGTATATTATCCTAAAAATTATCCTTACTAGGTTTTTGCTGATAGACACGAATAGATGACCAACAGAGAAGATGAAATCTTTTTGGATCAAAATTAAATTTCCCACTGCAGTTGCTATTTGTCAATTTCATTTGCGAGGTCGATAAATCCTGATGTTGGTCAAATTCATAATTGGCAATTGGAAGGTTCAAATGTTGATATCGACTGGACAACATTATATACTACAACATATACATTTCAACTGCTCAATATTGTACGATTCCAACAGAAAATATTGTTAACAAGTACTTGTATTTTCGAGTTTATATTATTGCTGCTGAAAGTCTGTTTCCAGGACTGACAGCATTTCAAATGTATACACTTGATGATCATATATGATAATTGTGATCAAATTTAATATATTGCTATAAAATAATGTCAGAACCACCAATTATAACCATTGCAAGAGAATTTTAGTATAATATTCTAAACCACGACAGAGATGTTGAAGCCGTTGATGTAATAACAAGAATAATCCAATGTTTTAAATAAATAACATCAATTCATTAATCAGTCCTATAATGGCAGATAATGTTGTTAACTTTATTCGCGTTATGTATATGCAAGGACCACAAATGAAAAAACAACAAAAAACTTTGATATTATATGCAGACACTGTCATCCTGCTGATTGTCTAGAAGAACAAAAGCAAGTTGAAACCCTACTAAAAATATTGCTTGAGTTTGATTCGACTAACATAAAATTAATAAATGCAGCGGACCTGTTATAAGTACAAGCTTATGGGGAATAACTAAAATAAATACGAATAAACGAAAATCATACAAGTCTTGACAAATTGGCGAAAACTAAATAAATAAGAATAAGAAGAAACAAAAATTTATATGATAGTTTTTCAAATCGAGATAGTTTTAGGTATCTCGGTATATACTACCATGACAAAGATACCTTGCTTAAAATCGTTGCTATGAGTCAAATGCTGTGTTAATTATTAAAATGTACATAAATGCAATTTTGATAATGATACCTAAAACCCCCAGAATTTTATCAGACTATTGTTAACAAGTCGCTAAAGATAGTCATGACGTTTGAATATGAAATTAGTTTTCTTACTGATGATGATTGAGAAATTCTTTTTTCAGAGAAGTTGATCAAACAAGGTTGGAAGTAAAGTCCGATACTTATTACGACATAGGTAAAGCAGACAATATTTCATTGCTATCAATCCAGAAAATTGTCATTATGGAATTATTACAATGAAATCAAAGCAATACTCACAAAACCATATGAAAAAGTAATATTAAAAGTAACTTCTGCTGTTGGTCTTCTTACAATTGGAGTAGATAAGATTTAAAAAAATTAATGCTAGCAAATTTCGTAGTCGCATATGCAATTATCAGGCAACATCTTCTTCTAAAAAATTTCAAGTTCAATCAAATAAGCTTGGTATTAAGGTATATTGATGAAACAGAAATTGATTACAGTAATTTTGTGAATAAAGCAGATTTGTATAAGAGTGAAGTAGGAAATAGTATTAATTCATATAACTGTTAATGAAAAACATTGTACTAACAGATCAACGATATGATCCGGTACTTCATATACAGAGTTTTTATCTGATCCTAAAATAATAAATTTAGCGAGTTTCTCGATTAGATTATTGGTGCTTGAACTTTTGTATGTGTATAAAAATTATATAATGAAAAAGAAATCATCGATTTCAGTCATATATCAGAAAATATTTCAAAACAAGATAATAACGCATTGATACAATATTACTGATATTATCATAAAAACCTTTGGTGTGTGAAACAATGTTATAGGTATTGTAATATAATGATTCAGGTATTATCATATTTGCCATTGTTAATGACCACCACTAGTATAATATGAAGTGGGGTATCATTAAATCCGATTGGTTAATTATATATGGTATAGGTGTCTCTCTTTCAACGGCATGTAAGAAGATTGACCCCAAGCTTGAGACAAAATAAGGACGCCTGTAAAATAGCTAGTATTACTTACAAAAAATGAATAAGCAATATGGCGTAGTTTGAACCTTCTATGAAGAATGTTTTATAAATACGGAAACCTAGAAAACCTAAAATATCTGATTCTGGCGTGGTTTATTATGTTTTTGTTGGCATATGCTGGCTCCTGATAGTGATGACAATTTTTATATTTATGAAGTATATTGGATCAATGGAGCATGGAAATTGTTAATAGAAATACCAGTAATTGTTTTCGAGCTCGAAAATGGTACCAAATACGAGTCAGATGCACATGTTGTATGGGGGTAAATAGACGACATGACTGTCAATCTCCTTTACCGGTGTTTCGAAATTAAATGTAGAACTGGCAGAATACTAAACCTAATACAGATAATTTGAAAGCAGAATGCAATTTACATTTTTTTATAAATCACTTTAGCCTTGTGAACCATATGCTAGAAAACCATGTATACATATCAAGGTTAAGATAATCTGACCACAAAAGCTGACAAAAATAAAATTAAGAAATGCAACTGTATAAATATTTATTTAAATACCTCAGTCTACACAAACAGTAGTTGCTGCTCTTATATCGTTTAACGCCATATTTTAGCATGAAATAGGATATATAATGTGGCCAATATAAATGGTGGAAGACGAACCTAGGAAAACCTTGGAATGAACCATCGACTCACGTGAAGCTACTGGCAAACTTTCTCACGTTCCCACACTGGCCTAGACTGAGACTTGAACCTACGCAGACAGAGCTGAGATGGCGGTAATTCATATCATTTTTGAAAACAATTTAGATTTTGTATCGTTGATGAGAACTGCATATAAATATATAATAACTATATCTCTATTTGCATACGGGAAATACAACCTGTATGTCAGCATACATTAAAAAGGCACCACATAACTTCCTGTCATGGAAGAACCATCACGTTCATATGTGCATCGATATGTATCATATAGCAGGCTATGTATAATGAATCGGATTGATATGCAGGACATGTGTATCGTTTCATTTTACAAGATAGGTTCCAATTTTAAAGGTCATATCATAGCAAGCTATAATAAACATACCAGTTATAGTTACCTTGTTATAACATGTTTGATTAAAGAAACGAATTGGCAAATATCCAGTTCTTAATTGTATTTAATATAAAATATATTTAAGGATTTATTCTCACGGATGTTATTGAATACCTTCCGGATGATGGTTCAAAGGTGGAGCATGAAGGAGAACGGTTGGTGTTATGAGTCTTTGCTCTTAAGGTAAGTGACAGAAAATAAGGAAAAGCAATAAGCTTTGTAAAATTCAACAAATGATTTATTTCCGTAGAATACAAAGTGAAAATGTAACCAAAATGAACTTACAATATTGCAAATTAAATCCCAAATAATTCTGAAATTACATACACGTCTTAATAATTTAAATTCCTTATAAATTAAATCCAAAGCCGAGGTTGTTGATGTGTCTATGGTAGCTCATAGTGTTGACTTTCAAACAGCCTTTGGTTGAATCTCATTAATAAAATGAAGGTTTGCAATCATTATAAATTCCAGTGAGTGTCACTAACCAAGAATTATATCAGAGTAAGTTTAAATTTCCAGAGACAAAATTCACTTGAATTCAAAAATTTCAAGAAAATGATTCCAGTCCAACTTATAATTCAATTTGAAAGTGCTATGTCTTAAAGCATGACTACAAAATCCTCTCAATTACAAAATTGTATAGTTCTCTACTTGACCTCAGGTCAAAATTAGCAAATTTAAAATCCTATTACCAAATGGAAAATAATATTTTAGTTTTGACGATGATGTTTAGAAAATATAAATGTTAGTTATTATTAGAAAGCAGAAACTGCACTATGTGAATTACACTAAGGAAAAACCAAACCTAGTTCCATACCCAAATTAATATTTACTTCTGTTGATAATGATCCTGATATTATGCCCGAACACATTAAGAATATTTTGGCCAAGTAATAAAATTAAAAAATAAATTAAGATCAAGCAGAAAAAGAATTCAATTTTGGTCAAGGTCAGGTGCAAAGAAACAATGTTGCATAACAATAGCATGTAATGAAATAAAATAATTTTAAAAATTTAATCTGACAAACAATGCAAATTAGCTTTACATAACAGCAGAATTTTATAATTATAATTTATTACACTTGATGTCCCAGGAAATGTATGAGCAATGCTTAAAAAGTGTGATCACGAAACACCATTTTCTTAATTTTAACCACAAACAACTAAGTCCTTTGATGAACCGTATTGGAAAATAACAGACTACACATTAAGGATATCCACTTAATAATATCTACAAAATTACATGATTATCACATGTTATCTAACTGTTTCATACTGGATTGCTTGAACCTTCCCATGTATCAAAAATAATTATGTTATAGAGAATTAGAGCACCAACAGAAGTATATTTTTGCAAAATCCAATAAATTTTTCACATGAATATAAAATACATCACTCTAAATGTTAACATGTATAATTTAAAGACTGTTTGTTTTTGTTTTTTTAAATCCGTGATAACTTTATTCCACAACATTAAACTAAGTAAATTTTATGTCAAGACTTTTTGTTCCGATGTAATTAAATCAGCCTTATTTAATGACAAAATATTTTTTTCTGATGTGTTCTAAGATATGTTAACAATTAAACTTGTTTACTTTCTTTTACTGGCTTCAGTTCATATACTATATGGCTGTAATGAAGGGTTAAAAATGTTACATAATGTTTACAATGCTTATAGATGATATTCACTGGTAGTTGTTGCTGTTAAAGCAAACTAGTATGCTACATTAATATATTTGTCAGTTTTAACTCAAGATCTTAATTTTGATGTTTCCTATTGTCAGAATTGGTTTTCTTACATTGCTCAGATTGTAAGCGGATGAACAATTCCTGCTTCCCACTTCTCATTTTTATGTCTTTTGCACTATTCAGACTTGAGGGCTAAATCGGAATCATATAAAAGATAACTTATGTTTTGTGTCCTTCTTTCTCTGAATAATTAAAGATAAAATTATCTGAATTACTCAAATACATTTACACTTTACAAATAAAATTGTCTCGCTTTTTGATCTTTGTTCCCAGAACAAATTAACAGTTGGACATCACATTATGTTTGGAAGAAACTACCTTGTCTGATTATAATAGAGACTGTTCATACAGAAAGTAAAGATCAATAAAAGGATGTTTTCATGTAACAATGCAGTAGTATTGCATATGTCTTCCATTTTGTCAAAACTCATTCCAGTTAAATGGAAGTTTTGTCCTTTCGTTCATCTAATACATTAGATTACCCTCAATGGTCAAAGTGTTTAATTTATTTCACTTTAATACGATTGTATCGATCATTTTGAATATAGTTCATGAGTGTTCTAATGATGCAGGCTGTGGCCCTCCACTTGTATTTATTAAATAATGACATTCAACTTGATTGAAATGACTTTATTTTTGTTACATTTATTGATTGTAAACAATTTTGTGGTGATGATTATAAAGCTATTCACTCTATGCAGTGAAATATATCATATTTATACTTGCTTATCTTGATGACGAAATAAATTATAATCCATTTTAAATATGTACTGTTTTCTTTTTCTTCTCATCTTCTTACTATTATTTATTTTTTAATTCTATGGTTTCAAACATTCTTGGGCAGGTGACCATAGCAGCTGAATAAGTGGATCACTGTGCTTCATAAACAAATGATCATCAGTTCGCTACACTGGAGAGCAAAACTAAAGCGGCACTCTACGTCCAGAATAAGAACATTTTAACTAAATTTTGCTCTCGGTTACGGGCAACGTACCTGATAATGAAAGATTCTGAGAAGCTCCTGTGTCTGTTAATATTTTAATAGGGATAAGCTTAGCAAAATTGCCCATGTATGATATAGAACATTTGGACATAATTGGCTCAATAATAAAACCAGACTGGTTTGTTTAACCCAACAAATTTATTGCTTTCGATACATGACTGTGACCTTAACCTCATACAAATAAGGGCATTTGGAAAGTCAGTCTATATTATGTTGCTTATATTTCATTCTGTAACAATCAGAAATAGCATGCCCTTTGTTCTTGCAATAAGTGTGCATAGGAAGAGATAAATACTCCTTATCGGTCTTGTCATAAGAATGATACCTAAAACATGTGCCAGACTGAGACTTGAAAGTACTGATAGAAGATTAATTTGATTTGTACCAGAAAACTGCATACATAAAGACTTACAGACGAAGCAGATTTTTGAGTCAAAGAATAATTATTAACTGCATGCGCAAAATTTTCTAACGTTCAACCTATTACTCGTCAGTGTAGGTCATGACGTCACTATGGATGTAATTCTTGAACCTTTCAAATAAAATAACCGGTCTGAGGTTATCGTAATCTTGATCAATCTTTCGGGCCAAGCATCACCAATCCAGTATTTGTTCTTTTTCTCTTGTAAATTCGACATGGGTTTGTCCAGTGTACATTTTGAAATTCCTAACCTTTTTTAATACACATTAGGTAAAAACTCATAATTCTTTAAGGTACATTCCTTAACCTCATCGTAATGAACAATTTGTTGCAATGACCATGAAATGTAGACTTTTTTAGCGTTGCCAATAAGTACACATTGTACAAATAAATTCCAATGTTTTCTTGGCCATTTTAATGTACTTTCTCTTCTCTAAAACGTTTGGCACTATCATTTACGACAGCTTGCAAAGAAAGGGATTGCGTTTCACATTTTAGTTCTACCTTTTAAATCTATACTGTATTTCACATTTTTTCTTTTCTATCTGCATTTCCATCTCTTCTTTGTTATTTCCATGTGCCTATATCATACTTATGTTTCTCTTTCTCTATCCTTCATCTTTCTGCAACTCTTCTCTGCAACTGCCTTTGTCTTTCTCTTCTTCAATTGCATGTCTTTCTCTTCTTCAATTGCATTTGCCTTTCTCTTCTTCAAATAAATTTCAATAGTGCTCTGAACAAATTCCAATAATGAACTTGATGTCAATAGCCTCAAATGTGCTAATGTGCCAATTCTTGATGTATCATGGTGATATGATCCAAAATGTCTGAATGATCTCAGTATAATTTTAAAATAGTGATTTAGTCTAAGAAGTAATAATGAGCACCATGAAATTCCAATGAATAATTTCAAGAAATTAATCCTCTGAAATAATAACTGAATCACACTATAAAATGCTTCCTCAAAGACTGACGTCAAGATATGCAATAGAGAAGTTATGTTAACTTCTCCCATCGTTACTAAATACCGCAAATACATTTGTCATAATAAGAGAAATAGGCCGAAGGTTATATTCCAATTATTTTAAGTTGTAAACAAAGTCAGGTTTCTTACTAAAACGTCAGTAAGGAACATATACTACTGCAGGCACACTAAAAATTCTTAAAGGAACTCAAGCGTCCTATATTCAAACTCCAGTAAACATGTTTACCTCCAGCAATAGTAATCTTAATATATAATCTGAACTCATAACGAAATATTAGCTACTCATTATTTACTTACCAATAATAGCTTTGTTGGACAGGCCTTAGCCTCAATTACTGACCAATTTTAATCTAACAATTTAGATTTAAGTAACAAATAGTCATAGATAAAAGCCAAACACACTACAAATTGAATATACATCACAGGAGTTGTTACATATTTTTAAAGTTGTGATTGTTTATTTTAGCGGTATATTGAACAAATATTCTCAAACTTTTTAGGGCCACCGCCGCCTTGTTTATCCCCAGAACCTCCTACATCACCTCGTAAATTGCATTATTCAGCATTAGCATGTCCCTTCGTAATACCCCCACCCCACCCCAGGGGGTAGTATCCCACTTTAGGAATAACTGATCTAGAATCTCTGTTACTTCCCATATTCATAATGGAAGAAACAAATCATTGTATTGTACCACCTGTATAATATGTACAAGGATAGACCGCTTTGCTTTTATTGCAAAATACTACTGTAACTCATAACCGCTCCGGTGGCCTAGTGATTAGAGCGTCCGGCTCGGATACGGGAGGTCGTGGGTACGATCCCCGGTCGAGTCATACCAA
>QKMX01097241.1:0-14260 GCA_003401595.1 Venustaconcha ellipsiformis | reverse complement strand
AATTGTTTTGTTAAAATATACAAAAGCTTGTTTTCT
Organism: Venustaconcha ellipsiformis; assembly: GCA_003401595.1. Taxonomy (NCBI): domain Eukaryota; kingdom Metazoa; phylum Mollusca; class Bivalvia; order Unionida; family Unionidae; genus Venustaconcha; species Venustaconcha ellipsiformis. The sequence goes on along the minus strand of QKMX01097241.1, from coordinate 14,224 downwards.
TTTACTCTTTTCTTTGTTCCTGAGTACGAACACTTGTCACGTAACATTATTCATAACGCTAATGGTATCGGTAGTATCCTCGGAGATAAATACTTTTATACACAATTTTCTTTGCTATGTAGTTATAATAACATCTTGTAGATAAAATGCAATTTCCATTTATTGTCACATTTTCCAGAAAATAATAAGATCGGCAACAATGAAAGCTGCAATTACTGCAACTACAATCAAAATATATTATTTTAAAGTAGTGACTAAGACATTTTTATCCTAATGCAATTTACACACTTTGAATTAACATTCTAACTATCTTGGGCTTTCCTATATCAGTAAGGGATATATATTTGTCTTACCACCTTGCAGCTAAATATAGAGCATTATAGTTTAAAGCTGAAATAAAAGATACTGAACGTTTAAATGTGTCAAATTTTAGGGACCCGTAATGATAATACGTTATAAAAGAACAACTACTTCCAAAACATTAATAAAAAGTATTTAAGAAAATAGGAATTATGAAAAGTGTTACATTGGATGTAGGATCATTTGATCTCAAAAGAGTATACTTCTACTGTTGTGTGTTTTATTTGCTGCTGGTGAGAAACATGTAATTTATATTACATGCATACACTATTCAGCTTGCAGAAGAGTGCAGTAATTTGAAATGATAAAAAACTTCTTAGCACTTACGTAACTTTTCAACATTCTTGGATGGATTATAATTAGAAATGCTGGTCTTACTTTCAAAGATTTAATTAATGCAAAAGTAGGTGAATTTTGTTTTTAAGATTTAAAAGATCACTGAGGTAAAAACAGATTTAACTGCAATATTTTGCGTACGCTGATAGAGGTTTTCTGAACAGTGTGCAGTATATATTGGTTTCACTGAATTTGTTTAGGTTTATGCACTTAGCTCATGACCAGGTAAAGTTTTGGCTTGCTCGGTATATACCACCCTTTATGAGTCATGCATCATTGTGAGCATATGCGTCTGGATGAGCACATCTCGCCATTTTCAACATGGCGTTATTATACCTCATATTGGATGTTTCTATTTTGGGTTCTGTTTTGGTTTTGATGTTTAACACTTGGGCACACTTAATGGCTTGGACCATGGAGTTGATGTTGTTATGCATCCTTCTTATTATCAAACTCTTCCAAAAATAAGCTTATTGTTGGCTATATGTATAGGTTACTGAATGTATTTGAACGTTTGGAAAAAATGATGCATTTATGTTGTAATTATCAAAACAAAATTGCTATGGAATTTAATGTTCATTGTTTTTATAGTGCAGAAAGGAGGATGTTATTGCGCTTGAAATTACAGGACAATTTCGAAATGTGTAATCAAGGTCTCGAACCCATTACATGGCTCATGTAAATTAGATTTACAGAACTAAAAAGGTTTATTTTGAGGAAATTCAAGATGTAAATTTGTAAGCATATTTTTGCCATTCTTACTTCAAGCTTAAGAAGACACCTTGATGCCTGCCTTGTCACATGCATGTTATTTGTAGGAAGCCAGCATGTCCTGTGTGGCGTCTATCTCGAGCCTAAATCCGAAACATTGTATAAACAAATGTTAAAGCGGAATGTGGCAAAGCAGCTGGTATGTGGAAGTCCAAGAAACAATTGCTTTAGTTCATTCAGAAGCAAATTTAATCAACCAAACTAAAAAGGGCCTACTACATCAGTATACACGATTTGTTCACAAAGTAGTTCCTACTACACTATTGGCTCACGTGTCGTACAAGTGAGTGCAATATCGTAAAATATTGCAAAATTCCGACAATGTAAAGTTGACGGAGACAAACATGAGAATATCATAATTCATCTTTTATCATTTTCAATTAAATTGGGTTTAGCTGACATCCATACTAGACTGTTGAAAGCTATTTGCATACTGTCCTTCATAAATCATTAAATGTTACGAGTGAGATACATCACTGTAAGTTCTACATCCTTATTGCAAAAACAGGTATTGGTAACCTGATTTTATTGTATGGTTGTTGCTGTTATTGGTAATCCTTTAATGCTATTTGCAGCACATTATAGGCTATACATGGTAGAAAGTATACCTGGTGGAAGAAAACCAGAGAAACCGGTTCAAGTTACACATATTTTTGCTGTTCATGTTTCAGTGGAATGTTAATTTGATGAATCTATGTTGGTGCTAACTCCGTACAACTAAATTAGGTGACTGTAACCTTACTTAATATTTGGCTATATTGTTTAGTTATTTGTTTTATGCTCACAACCGCATATATTCTTCCTTGCTTTGTACATTATAATCTACACCGAAGGCATTTTCTAATGATTTGGTTTCTAGTGGATGCAGGTTGATTGCCGAGTCAGGTCAGATGGATTGTATGTTTTCTTTAGTAATTCTGCTTATCTTCCATTTCCTCGGCATAATAAATACAATAATGTGATAATTTGCCACTAAAATCTGACAAACATTTTCAAGGTTCGTTGTGTCTGAGAAATAAACATTAATCAGGTAATAATATTAAAGCATCTTTTAGAAGTAAATTCAGGCACAAGACACCCTACCAAGATTATGATGATGGATTAATCTCTCTTTGCATGAATTAGTATATAACTAACTGGTTTTGAGAGACCTATATTCATTTCACGTACATAGTTTTCACATGTTTCAGACCATTACTGGATTTTTGAAGATTTGTACCATGATAGAAAATTTACTATCAATATAACGTTTTAGTTTTAATAAAATAAAGAAAAATTCATCTCTGGAAATTTGATTTTCTTAACTGTAAAGTTAAATGCGAAATATAGTTAAACTTATTGTCAACAGTACAGTCAGTTATGTCAGAAACTGGAGGTTAATATTTAGTTTTATATGACAATTAAAGGTTTTGAAACATTAGTGTAATTAGCAGAGTTATAATAAAGTATTGATATAAAAGTAGTGATATAATCAAAGTGTATGGAAACAGTTTTAAAAAGTCACAGGCTTGATAAAGAGTCAGAAAACGCTAGAGCTAGTTTTTCTACAATTCATATATCCCACCTTTTAACAAGAAGTGCAATAATATCATTATGAAAGTGTGACAAAACTTGCAAAACTAAAAACAAACGATCAGGTCATATCTAAATATTAATATAAACATTCATTTCAAAACCAATTGCCCCTGATGAAGTAGTTTCTTTCTAAAGCCTGAATATATGAAAGATAGACAAAAGCAAAATGATCACGTATGTCGCTTAACATCAATTTCAAAATTCAACATAATCCAGCCTTCACCTAATCATACTGACTAACTTCTCAGTTTCAAATGTAAGACCAAAATGTTCAAAAATGTATCATAATTTAAAGTTGATTAAACAGAATGAAAATCTAATAAAGCGATTTACGTAGTCATGCATATATACCGACCAAATTTTCTTCTGTTGAGCAAATACTTTCTAAGTAACATTTTTTATATTAAACTCGAATTGACAGAAGATGCCATCATGTCAATACATCTGTGTCAGTATCAGATACACACTGAAACGTGAATAAAAGCAGATTGAATTATGAACATATCAGTTTAACTTAAGTATGATCATACCGTCTTGTATAACATAAATTGCCAAATTTCTGAACCTACATAATCATAATCTTCAAATTAAATAATATTTGGCAGAGGTCTATGGATATTGTTTCCATAGGGAAATTATGTAATTGCATTTTTTCCCCAAGACATAATTACAAAGTAAAATCACTTGAAGCGATTTGCATACTTACTAACCTGCCACATACTTAATCACAATATCAACCATATCTACATAACTAAATTATATTCATGGAATACAGATAAAGCTCATCAGTGTCTAAAATATGCAAAAACACCAATTTGAAATAAATTATGATAGAAAATGGAAACTCTGTATGCCCTTCAACTGTTGTAACTGGGTAAAAACATACAGAAAGTGTTGTTAATTTAATAGATTATTAAACGCAAGCATAATACATGTACTGACTCTACTTTCCATCCCTATGAGTTAATAATAAATTGCTTCTGAATGCCTCTATTTGTTGTATGCATGCTTAGAGCATTAGTAAACAGATGTAACGTTTGCTGCTTGGGACTAATTCATTTCAGTGCTTGAGGCAATACAAATTTATGTAGTGTTATTTATCGCACTAATGTTGTTCAACCTTGCTGTTGCCATTAATATATCTGAACATTTATGTTGTTAGATTATTGTCAGTCTCTGTATGTGGTTTTACATTTTTCTTTTGAAAAGAAACCCACACTTCCATACTTTTTCAAACTTTACCAATATAACCATTGAAATAATCACACTTTGCTTTTAGTGAATATATGTACGAAGTATAGAAGTAAACTCCGGCTTTAAAGAAAGTAATCACCAGGTAGTACGTAATCTTTAGAAAAGATGGCCGTAGCAACATCTGATAGGATAGGAGAAGGATAGTAGGTACTATTTCTTCAGCATGCTTCTTTGTTCTAAGAAAAATTCCAAAAAGTGGGTTGTTCCACTTCAGATAAACTCCATATGCAAATTAGACGAACCGACAAACCAAAAGCAATATTTAAGGTCAATTACCACAAATCATAATAGCTATTGTCAATTATATATTCAGTGCCAATATGGTTTATTATCTCTGACCATCTCTAACCTTAAACTTGTAATCAATGTATGACCATTATAATAACTGTATAGCGAATATTAACGATTGAGAATTAAGCTTCATTAATCATTGATATTTTACTGATTATACGGTACAAATGCAAGTATTGTGGTGTGGTCTCTCTTTTTAGTTTTTGAAAAAAACCTTGTTTATCTGTTGGTCATCATATCTCATGAAAATAATAATGTTGCTCATTTTCAGAGGAAAATAAGTTATTTATGTATAAAAAAACCTTCTCATTGCAAGTGAGGATCTGGCATTTCAAAAACATCGGAATTTGCATTGTAATGTTTGCTACAATATCACGAACATTTTTTAAATAAGTCTAATGACTACAAATAGTTGAATTAAATGCTCATTTACGCATCGTAAGCAACACAGAACAACAATTATGTACTAGAATAAATGTATATTATCTGTTTAGGAAACAGTTATTTTATTTACAAGGAGATTGCAACAAACCAAGATATTTTATTATCTTGTAAACACCTTAAAAGTATATAATACTGGATTAATGAATTTACATTACGGAAATTCATGACACATAACGCCTTTGATCATTAATGACCTCTCTGAGCCTTTTATATTGCAATAAGGATTGCTCATGCCCGAGCAATCATTTCCCCACTAGAATGTATTGCGAACAGTTGAGTTACTATCACTTATACGTTGAAATATCAGCTTGGTTAATGAGTGTTGCTAAAATTAAGGGGTTTTAAAGTTTTCTCCTTTTCACCTGAGTTTTTTTGGACCGAATAAAGGATAATAAAGAATCTCACTAAGATCTAGCTTTTATCATTGGTTATCTCTTCTTTCAGGGCTGTCTATTCAATCACTGGAACACCAGACAGGTTTTCAGAAAGGGAAAATAGGAACTGGATTTTATGTGACCGGGGCTTGGTTATCATGAAGGAAGCTTTGCATGACTACATAAAAGATAAGCTTTGTGAACTGTATGAGGAAATCAAACGAAATGTATCCAGTATGTACTCTTTCGGTCCACCAAGCGTGAATCAATGCGGCTCTTGTTCATCAAAGGATATTAAATTCAGTTTTGGACAATGGTCTATCAACTGCAGTAATGGCATATGTGACAAATGGTTACATCAAATTCTTGCGCAACATGATAATCCCTCCAGTCAAACCATCAATTGGGAAAATGCTGACATAAGCAAATGGCCTATAGAGAGTGATCATGTTGTCAAGACTTTTCTCCCAAAAGGACAACGCCAGATAAGAAAGATACCAGATGAACTTGATGCTTTAGCTATTTTGTCGCTTTTGAAATACTGCAAATGGTTCAGAAAAGATCTCCCTACAACGAAGACACTATCTGAAGTAAGTAATGGTCAGATTTGAATTGAATTTAAATTATATGGCTAGTGAGATAAAATGACTATTCTTGCTGTGGAACTCTAAAGACCATATCACACACAGCGAACATCTGTCCACTGACAAGGTTTCCCGGTGGATGGCAGTCTCTACACATTGCTTATAATGACGCTGCTAAAAGTCTCTGCACTCAGATCACATAAGAAATCAGTAAATAATTAATCTTGCTTACTCTTAATTATATTAACTGTGTTGATATGTGTACTAAATACTGAACACTTTTTTCCTCCCACTTTACATCATCTGGCTAAAGTCTTATGGCATCAACCTGCATCTGTCGTGTAAAACAACCTTGTAATAAACTGCTTGGCAGAATATTACCAGATTTGAAATAGACATCATGGCATGAAATCCATCAGTTATGCATATTGAATATTGCAGTTTCAATGTGCATGGAAATATAAAATGGAGAGATGCCTTTAAAGAACTGTTTATATAGCAAGTAATCACAATTGTAAGGAACTGACAGTATATGTCCAACCAGCCAATAAGTCTTGGTGAACTGCCTTTTAACTGTTAGGGCAGATATAAGGTAAGTAAGCTAATTCTTAAAATATTTTCTTGAAATGTAAATCTGACACAGGGAAGGCACTTTTTCGATGTAAAGTAGTGACCCATAGAAGCAACTTAAAAATTTATATCGTTTCGATTCCAGCACGCTCAAATAAAAAAATGCGACTCTCCTGTATATATTATATTGAAAAATGGCACTAATTCTTGCCAATTACCTCCCCTTGTGGCGTATAGGTGGGCTCTAGTGTCAAGAATGTGATCATGGTATGTCAACGTCGTTCCCACCACCGCTTAGCTCTATTTGTAATTTGGGGTACTTTTCATTCCATTCATTGAGGATGCTGTTATTTTTAGATGCATTAAGAACTATTTTATTATGTTTTGCTTTTGGTGTTTAGTATATTAAATGTTCCACATTAGGCGGACATAGTTTCTGAATAATTTACCACATTGTTCCATGCATCTACATTGTAATACAAGCTTTTAAAGTTCTTGTTCGTGTACACTATTTATTTATAGTCCCTGTGCATCTAGTGTCTTAACGCAGTTAGATAAGCATTTCGTTTTCTGTTTCTGCCTTTATCGTTTCAAAATAAAACTATGGCCATGTATGCTAAATGCAAAAATTATAAGCTGGCGAGAAATTTCGTTCCTCATATCTCGTATGTACATTAGTGCATCGTTGGCTGAATGTGCGTCATGTGGTCTGAAGTACATAATTGAGAGTTCCGAGGAAATCTGTAAGAAATTGTAATGTGAATAACAAAGGACCGTGTGTACAGATTCTTCGAACATTCACGTCCCGATTAGTCTATGGATAGGTTGGTGGAGGACGCCAACAAACTTGTGGGAATGGAGGAACCTGTGACCTTTTCTAGCCCATCTATACCTTCTCTGGAGTTATTGTTGCCTTCTTTTGCTGCTACTAGCAACGACGAAATTAATTGGTTCTAGCCATTGTTTCCGCCTCTTTCCGTCAGGTTTAGCAGAAACCATTGAAACTTTGGAGAGTGTAACCCTATGCTGGCAAGACCAGATCGCGTACGTTCCTGGCTTACATAAGAATAATTCACTTGAATTATGGTACGCTTAACATCACTCAACTCAGTATATATGCGAACCTTTCTCTTCCGGTTTTATCAACTATTCTTTTATAGTATTGAGTAAATGTTTAGTCAGGTAGCCCAAGAATTCACTCCACATTTCTTTGCGCATAAATTATCGACATATATCTTATTTCAGACTAACACTCACATACGTGAATATAGGAGATAAGGGGAAACGTGATTCTTTATTGCACAACCCCAATCTCTATGATGGTTCTAAACTTACACATGCAGAAAATCTGCAAATCTATCTTGTAGGCATTCTCATCGAGGGTATACGATGAATATATTATCTACCCTCACGACCTCCACACACACTCTCTCTCTCTCTCTTTCTCTCTCTCTTTTTCTTTCTCTCTCTATCTCTCTCTCTCTTTCTCTCCAATGCTAACCCCGAATATCCACGACCGACTGCAGAGAACTATCCTGTTGGCACCCGGATCATGCTCCTCAAAAACAGTTATGTTCTTTTTATTTAAGAAGGTCCTTTGATTCTCGTTTGCCAGTCCTCGCCCCTTTTAGTCTTCTCCATTCCTAACGGAAATTATGTCTAACTCTGTATACGACACTCTCTTACTGCAAAAGTTTGGCTGCACATCGAGATGCGGGAGAAGGAGACTGTTCAGAATAACGCAAGATCCGGAGTTTTGCAAGTCATTTTATGGTCAGTACAGATAATGATAACGTAAGACCTCATTAATCAAAACCAGTTTATATTTCCACCGAAATTTAAATCAGAGACGGCAAGGTCAGTCTTAAAATAAGGGCCGTATCAAAGCACCCGAGTTATATTTCTGGTCTAAATGTTCTGCTGTTAGTACGCACATCACAACATCGATATACAAATCAGATATTTGTCTTTCATACTATATGTATTGACCAGTTGTCTGTTGAGTTCGGACAGATTCCAGGCTCCAGTTTGTCCAACCTTCGACCAATATTTAATCAGACTGCTCAGCTATGGGTATATCTGCTAAGCGCTTACGCTGAGTCCAGGAGAAAGAAACAACTGACCACCTTTGTTTGAACAGGAATGGATCCCAAGGCAAGATGTTGTCGAAATCCATTCTCTGAATGGCAAAGGTCTCTGTGCCTGCGTCTTCCGCCCAATAAAACGATCTTAGTTTCAAAAATATGCATCAAATTAAGGAAGTAAATACTGATTCTGATTGCCATTATTCATTGCAACAAATCCTGGCTCAACGATCGTCTCTATCTAGGGATACATCTGCAAAGAAAGATTATGTCATGGTCGAATCGTCTCAAACAGCCCCTGACCCACGTGTGCCATCCATCCCGGAACGTCTTCTCCTTTACGATTCGGAGAGTCTTACAGTAGAAACAATTAAACCCTCTAATGTGTAAAGAGCTAAGAAGGCCCCTCACATTAACGCTTAAGAAGGGAAATGGCACATTCACAAGGCTAATAGAAAGTTTAAAAATATGGTCCCTTTGAATGGTGCAATCCCGAAAGTTTCTGATATCTTACTCTGCCTATATAAAGAAAAACAGTTGACTCCGGTTCTATTAAATTTTACCATTCTATGATATCGGACAAGTTCCATCATCATGGTTGGTAGTATCTTGGTCATAATAATCATTTATCTGACTTGTTTATGAAGTTTGATTTGCATATTCCTGTCTATCTTTGTTTGACAAAACAAATCAATCATGTGTTATGTCCTATCTACATTCAAATTAATTAAAGTCTTTATCTAGGATCTCGCTAAAACTTTCATGCAAACCCTGTTGCAGGATAGCAATAGCTTTGACAAGCAGTCTTAAATTCCTTCAGTCTTCATCATTTGGCTTGCCAGTCGTTATGACTTAACATGATTTCATCGCCAGGACTCGGTTACTGTCGGTGGGTAGTCAAGGAGTCTTCAAACAATCTCTCGTATGTATTGTCACACCACCAGTGACTTTCAAAGATTACCAGGTCCGTACGCTCAGACTTGACTCACGTTGACTGAATCAATCTTAGGAGCTTGAAAACGTCTCTTCCTCCCATTTAAACCTGGGAAAGAATATATAGCCTCTCCAGCCCTCTCATTGTGGTTCACGTGTTTAATACGCACGGCATACTCTTTAATCTTACCAGGACAGAGCCGTCTCATAAAGACGATCGCGAAATAAGAGCAACCACTACAAGCCTTGCCTTTTACCGGAATGTCTATATCATATATATCATTGAAGGTTCCAGGTGACAGGCACTGTCAACTTTCTTGAGCTTTTATCTACATGACTTGAATTCACAGATACACAGTTGGGATCTGGTAGCTCCGTCGTAATCTCACAAATGGTTACCATACCAATCTGACATCAGCACAACATCTGAACGAGCATACTGCACAACGTTCAATGGAATTTGCCTGAAATATTATGGGGTAAAAATGCCTCCGAACTTATACTTCCCGGATGTAACCAAGTCGCCTCTTGTTGATTTGCTAACACGTTAGAAGATTGGGTTGATCTTCTTACGGGAAGTTGAATCTTCGTCGCTTAATCATCAACGATGTATAGGTAGGATGTTTTACATTCAATTGCCTTTTAGATAATCTTCTAATATGAATGTACGTGGTAGCCGAAAACAATTTTTCAGTATTTTTTTCATGAATGCTTACTTTAATTTAATAACTCACTTATCATCACTGCAGCGTAGCTGCCCATTACAAGATAAGCGCTCATAATGGTGATGAATAAGGGTTATTTGCCTGTGTATATATACTATAAACAGGAAATCTTAAGTCTATTCTTTGGGAGGGCTGAATTTGAGGTAGTATATTTGTTTCCTAATGTTCGTGTAATTAGTTTGTATGCTAGAAGAAATGTAATTTGCAAAATGAAAATTAGCCTTTCACTTGTATTATCTGAAGAAATACAGATATGACATACATCCAGTAAAATAGTAAATCACTTATTATAACTCAAGCTCTTAAGCAATCATATCTCTGTATGGCATCCGATGACATATGATAATAGTAGACTAAACTCCTTTATATCAACAATCAGTTAATAATATAATCATTTACAATTAATAAAAATAGGAACATAAATTAATGTAAACATAGTCGCTTTGGTTACTGAATTAACTATTACTATGTAGACGCATCAGCCTGACCTTAATATATGTCTTTTTAGCTGATAGATATTCGAAATGAAGTTGCACATGATGCTAGCCAGAGAGTTAAAGTAGAGAAAAAAGACCTATGGATTGAAGAGATGATTAAGCTACTCAAGGACCTGAACATTCACAATGAAGCCCAAGCTGTATTACATATGGTAACTCTACATTTAATTTAACGTGCACCATTATGCCCAAACTGTGCTACCATTTTTTTTCTCTGCATTTAATTTAAGAAACATGTTAATGACCAAGCTGAATTATATATTATAGTTTTTACATGATAAATTTAATTAGAGATGCTAGTTTAATCTAACATTCATTCGCAACATCTGAACATGAAGAGAGTTAGTCGTTGAATTCTTAATATTTCACTTGAGTCCAAGAAGATAGGATTTAGTCTTATTTTTGATTTATCTCACCGCAACATAGGTGTTCACCATACCTTCACTCGGCCTGCCTGTGCCGACTAACATGCTCGTAATAAAATGGGATGATATTTGTACCGCATTTTGTGCATTAAAGCCATTGAAACGTAATTTATCTGACACACGGCATTGCTGCAAAAATAAAAAGCCTGTTAATTTGTCCAAATTATGGATACTTCAAGGCATCTTGTTCTTTTGATACACGAGGATTTGAACATATTATGGACATAGATTCCAAGAGAAGTAGTATTGAAAGCTTATTACGTCATATGAAACCTTTACTTAGCATAACGTAAAAGAAAGAAACTCAAGGATTGTGAATTATATTGTTTTAGTGTTTGATTTTTTCTTTGTTCTTATAAACCGTGAAGTTAAATAGCAAGTGAATATTTATTTCCAATAACTTTTGTAATAGTCAATGTTAAAAGTATGTGACAAATGACCGTTTAAAGAAGATGTTACTCATTTGAAAACCATGAAAGTTAACGAATTATCAGTAATTCAGTGTGTAAAAATTAGACTTAAACAATTTGTATTGTCTCAGACTTATTAATTCTTGTAAACCATTCTAAATCAAAACGGAACCAGTCTGATCATTTTACAATGTAAATGGAAGTTGATGAGAAACAACTATTTCATATAATTATATAATTTTTAAAGCCAAAATACATAGCATAGTGTTACCTTTAAAACTTTTCAAAAATATTATTGTCTCATAATTAATAGCTTACCTTTCGTGATAAAAGTTTACATTGAAGACTTGGAAGGAAATTATAACATTGATATATCAAAACATGAATGTTTGTGAGATATATTCCATTTTAAACTTGTTTATTGTAGGATATGGTATGAAATTATATGGAAATAACTGAAAATTGGTTTCAACTGTGCAACAAGGAAATGTTTAATCATGATGTTTCCTTGATCGAATAAAAATGATTATAGTTTGTAGAGCAATTTCTAGCATTAATTGTAAAAAATGCCTTGTTTATCCATACCTATGTGCGTTGAATTTCAAATAAATAGTTTCACTTGCCATGACAGTGCAATTTAACCAGTCATTGTATTCGCATTATGAGTATGAACAATCGTGCTACTCTCCAATGTTTATGGAAGAATCATGGACTTTTTTTTTACTTAAGTTACATCTTATTGGTATATTTGAAATAATATTTTGATCTTGGTTTGTACTGTAGTTATCGATGAGATTCACTGATTGTTGATACATATAATGGTCTTCATGTGATGATGTGCGTATCGAACAAACATGGTTCATGTAAGAGTTATTGCCCTTTATGTTTTTAACTGGAATGAAGCATTTTCTCGCATGTTTACTCTGTACTATATACTCTAATCCATAATGTGCATAGGGGTGGGATACAGAGGGTGGAGGATTATGACTTACTTTAATAGCAACAAAGAGTGGGTCACTGTAATTTTCTTTTACAGCGCAGCTATTTTCATTTTTGATTGGAGCAGATGAAACTAGTAGGTGAAATATCATTTAGTATAGTTAATTTCACTCATACAATATACATAATATTACGTTGTTCATTATGAGATTCCTAAGGTACATGTAATATGTGTAAATGGTATGGCATATTATATAAATGGGTGGAAATGGTATGACGAAGAGATCATACGTTTTTGAATGACATTTACATCAACACAGAAAGGTACAAAATTATATGCATACGTGGAAAATAGAAATTATTTTAAAATTATTTTAATGTTAAGAACATGTTCTTATTTTGCAATAACTTCTGAGGAATTAACTAACGTTAATAAAGTTGAATGTAATTATACAACAGAACGTCTCTAATTACAATAAGCGATACATTTTGTCATTTTCTTGAAAAAGTATGAAACAAAGTAGAACAGAACGACACGATATATATAATGAGAATTTGATTGGAATATGATTGTTGTGCAGTTAGAACATTTTATACTACTAAAATGATATGACGCACGATTAAAATGATCAGAAACACTATGAAAAATTAACACACATAAACAATACACAAAAAGCGTTGCTTAAGCTGTTTCAATTGCTGAAAAGTCCGTATTTCATATTATCCGATGATTATTAGATGTATAATAGACGATTAAGATGAGTCAATATTAAGTGCAATATTAGTGCTTCTTATGGATTATTGGAGTATGCTTTATCTTTCAGATGAAAAGTGATGCATTTTCTTTCAAAAGGTGAGATTAATATTTTGTGTTACTCCATAGTCTATAAAGTATATCCCCATATGCCATTTGCTTTGGAATAAAACAAAATACATATATTCATAGCAATATATCCGTTACTATTACCTCCTGAGATCAGAAATGGTTTAAAGCAAGGGAACATTCACTAGTAAATATCATAGAGCGATTTAATGAAATTAATTGAATATATGATACCAATGATGGTGAATGAAGTTAAAGATTAACTTATTATTAAACGTATTCTTAAACAATTATGTTGTACTGAATGTTGTGCTGAATGAAAATTAACTTTAATTCCCCCAAATATATTAAGGTACATTAGTGTGAGCAGTGGTTCAATCACAAAGCCAAAAATAATCAAACAAATTATACTGTATTAATTTTATGAAATAAACATTATTATATGTTGATTTGTTCTCCTTTATCTTTACGCTGTCAGAATCGTTAAAAAATTTGAGATACTGAACTCGCGCGCTCAATTCATAATGCATTCACGCGAATAAAGGAAATACTTTCTATTGTAAACAAACAATTGGCTTCTGAATGAGCTTAAGCATATGTTTAGTGGACTGCCTCATACCAGCTGCTTTGGCACATTCCTCTCTATCTTTATACTTCATGTAAATAATTCCAGTCTATAGTCACGAAATTTCGTCGATTCGACAAAAATAGAAAAATGTATTCATTCGAGATCAAATGGACAAGTTCTGCAATATGCATTCATTCACAAATTGACTCCAAATTTCAATGTTAAGTAGACCAAAACGCCATTTTCTTTCGAAACTTATGT
>QKMX01097142.1:177-13291 GCA_003401595.1 Venustaconcha ellipsiformis | reverse complement strand
TTCATAATTGGAAATTAAAATCAAACATCTTTATTTCGATCATGTTTTTATCCATTAAAAAAATCATTTCAAAACAGCACTTTATATTTAGTACATGTATTAATAAAATTTTGATATGTGCCAGTGGTAGCCTGTATTGTATTGTTATACTAAGAGTCTTTTGTTGAAACACAGTATTTCTAGGTTTGAATTCACTATAAATTCATGTGAATATCTTTGTCCGAGAATATTATTTTTTAATGGGCAGTCTATATTTCCAGAGAAAATTCACTTGAATTGAGCAATTTGAAGAAATAAATAAATTCCAGCCCAAATGGACTACTGGACACAACAGTAATACAAATTGATTCTGCTAGAACTTAAGCACACAAGAATAATCTTTCCCATGACAAGAATATATGGTCCTCTACTAGACCCCAGGTCATAATTAGCATTTTCTAAAAAGACCATTACCTAATAGAAATTAACCTTTTAGAAAGTTCTTAATTTTTACAAAATAATGTTAGCTATTATTAGAAAGTCTGTTACTAAAATTATAATATATAACCTGGATGATGTCATGTGCACAAGGTAAATTGTAAGGGAATAAGGGAATTGCAGTAATTTAGACCCAGAACCAGAAAAACATATCTAGTTATGTTAATAATGATTCTGATATCTCAGCATTAAGAGATTAGTGTTAGGGCTGGTCAGTTTGGTGTAAGGATAACTTGAGTGGGTGGGACATAATGCTACATGTTTTTGGCATGATGCTAGACATCACTATGAACTGCCATATTGTAGATAACATAATGATATGATTGAAAAATTGTTAAACTACATTAAAGATCCAAATCAAACACATATTCTACTAAGTCTTGATTGCCATAGAACAGGGGCGCAAAACAAAGCTCATGGGCTGCATGTGGCCCACTGACACATGCTGTGGTTTTTATTTTAGACACAAAACTTTGTCAGTACAGTTCGCTTAATGCCTGCCAAGGTTGGTTCTAGCCAATTATAATTGTTTTGAGTTATGCAGTAGAGTATCCAATTGTACCAGTCTTTTTAATGTATAAATTTATTTGTCAGATCATGTATATTTTTTTGGGTTTTGCAAAAAGAGTTATAAATTCCTCATCCATCAGCCTGGAGAGTTTTACCACCACATGAAAACATACTTTTTGAAATAATGAAAAAATTATTTTTGTAGTTATGTTCCAATAATCTTTGAAAGATGATGAAAATATGTTTTGTTTCTTTTAGTGCCTATAATACTCAACAGTAGGATTTCTGTAACTAATCTTTGTTTATAAAGTGTGTTGCAAGTAAGTGCAGTCATCTAGTTGTTCTGTCTATTATGGCAACCCATCACAGAGGTCTTATTGTCACAGATGTTAATAGTTCTAAATAAAAATAGTTCTCACATACCACAACCATGTATCAAAATATGGTGTGACTCATTTTGGATGCATAAGGTAATTCATTAGGTGGCCCATTTGCATGGGTTGCTCATATTTTTTGTAATTACGCACAATATGTCATATACTTCAGAATGACTAATCTTAATATGATATTTGTAGCATGTGCAAAGAATTAAATGCTACCACTTGCTGCTGTGCTTGACAAAGTAAAACTCTGTGAATCTAGAGTTTTGACATTTATTTTTGCTGGGCTTTTCTTGATTTTTTTGTCAGCATATTGCTTTTTGAAACACAATCTTCAAAAATAAATTACAAATGAACAAAATTTAGACAACTGAAATAATCCTGTTTTACATTTTTATATATGTAGTAAAATTCAATTTCAAAGAAATGTTGTCACTGAGCACAAACTTTACTGAAGGTGGCTTCAACATTCATATTGATTGCATTGTGTATGCATGTAACATTTGTTCTGCAGCACATCTCTTTGACGTACTTAACTTCAGAAGAATTGGGTTTTTCAACTTTTTGTGTACTTTACTTAATGCAAATTAGCTAAATGGACTCTCCTGCAGTAGAATTGGACACCATACATCACCCTAGCTATTGTCAGGTGGTTGTTTATGACTGCCTTGCCTTTTAATTGCCTTAATATATCAACTGTATAGGTTTAGCTTAGCTTTGAGCAGGACTGTTTACTGTTCATTCATACAACATATTATAGACCCACACCTGTGTGAATTGGCATGTGGATACATCTAAAAAAAGAAAGCCACTTTTATACCAAAAACTAGGTCACTGACCTACATTTTGTGCTTGAGATATGGATATTTGTCACAACCTCACTATCTTGGACCCTATGTCACTTGGCTGCATGAAAAACAAGGAGATTCAGTCATACCAATACTTAGTCTTGTGACCCAATTCTCAGGCTAAAGTGATTTTGTATATTTCTGCATACCAGTTTGTATATTGTTGGCTGCTATAAATGCCCTTTGATTGTCAAGGGAATTTGTGTTTAAGCACCTTGTATATGTGTATAACAGTAATGACTGCAAGAAATTTATTAAATGGTGAATTTATATCATACCTTGCTAAGGCACTTAATTTATTCACAGATTTTGCAGTTTTGTACAAATTATGGTAATAATTTTCAGATATTTTATGGGGACAGGAATTACATTGCCACCCTTGAGTTTAACGAGCCAGACACCTTGTCTGCAGAATTAGTGATGGATGGTGTGGACACCAATTTTACCATTAGGACCAGTGTAAGACGATTGTCCACAGTGTCATATACCAAGGGATACAAGCCTTCTACAGAGGATAGCTTCAAAACTCAGTGGAGATGGTTCTACACCGATGATTTTGGGAACTGGTTGCTGTATGAACCAGTAAGTTCTTATCCTACTTTGTGAAATAAGGTATGCTGTGGAGTCAGTATATAAGTACAAATATACAGTCATCCTCAGTAACTGATCCATTTCAGCTAAATTCCTTTCTTTATTGCAGACTTTCAGAAAGATTAGAATAGGGTTCTTCCTGTAATATTTTCTAAATAAATGTCTTTCAAGCAGGATGTCAGTTAAAAGCTACCTTAATGAGCAGTCTGAAAAGTTGACAGAACTGAGTCTAGAAAAATTGAAAAGAGCCAACCTCCTTGCTGACATTTACAGCCAAGGGCCTGGTCCTCAAGTGTTAAGTATTTTATCCAAGATTGCCCCACTTTGAGGCAGGTAACCTGCTTAACTAATAATTAGTGCTTCAAGTTCTGTATACATTTTAAAAATTTAAAGATATGGCTGGCAAATTTTAATCAGCCAAACTCTGAGTAGTATTTTATAATGTATACCAACTAAGGGAAAATGGTTTCTGCAAAATATCTGAAATTCCCCATAATCTAGAGTTAGCAAACTTGTGGATTACTTGTGCTTGGGTTAAGAAAGAATTTATACCTATCGATATAGGTTTAGAAGGCAAAAGAACATAGTCAATATAACCAGTGTTCTCCATCATCTACATTTATCAAACTTTGTGGATGGCTTGCACTTGGGGTAAAGAATAACCCAATTTCTTTCAGGCTTATAAAGTCAAAAGTTCAAGCTCACTTGGAGAAAAGAAAAATGGTTTTCATCATCCACCAATCCATGGTTACCAAATTTTGTGACTGAGTTATACTTGGGGTGGGGAAGATCTCTGTTGAACCTTTAATCAAAAAAACAAAGGTCAGGGTCACAGAGACTAATATAATAATGATGGCATCAACAAGGTAACATCATTTCTGCATCACATATCTCATCTAAACTTGAGGTCAGAAAGAAACAAATGATTATTGTTAAAAGGTCAGAGATCAGGGTCACTGTAAGAAGGAGAGGAACAATGGTTTCTGCACAATAACAAATTTAATGTACATGTCAGACCTTGATCAAATTTTGTCAGTGGCTTAAAGTAGTAAGATTGATGCCTAGTGATTTTTGTTCAAATGGTCTGAGATCCATGTCACTGACCAAAAGAAGAAATATGGTTTCTGCACAAACATTATAGCACATAGAGGACTTTTAAATTTAGACAAACATATTCATCACATGGTCTGGTTGATCCTTAATGAACACAGTTTGATTTGGTTTTTGTGGGATTAACACCATTGTTCAGTACACGATAGGCTATATATGGCAGCTAGTATATATTTGATAGAGGAAAACCTTGAGAAACCCTGTCAAGATCCATCAACCCATATGAAGATTCTGGCAAGCTTTTTGCATTCCCATGTTGGCTGAGCCGAGACTCAAATCCACATGGACAGAGGTGAGATGTTAGTGATCTGTAAAGGTAAGTACTTTAGCAATATACATTCAATATGGCGACCATTTAAGACATCTTGAAAATCCTATCTCCAGTCCTCTTGAATGTAAGGTCATTTCATCAAAGGTTATTACAGAAGACTCCATATAAAGTCTACTTGGTCTTAAGTGAAAATGGTGCCAATCTGACATTCTCCTTCAAATATAATTGCCAATCACATTAATGTTCAAATATAAACCTGCTACCTCCTGAATCCAGCCTACTAAAAATATGTCTTGTTAAAGGGCATTAACTTTTGCACATTACCTCTCCTTGCCACCATTAGCCATCACAAAATTTTTAAACTTAACTTCTGTACAACATTGTATGAGATGCCTCTCATGAATACAAAAGCAAATTTTTTAAAAATTTAAATTATCCATTTTTCATTTCTGCAGTAATGTAGCATTTATGTGAATAGTTGTTTATATGCAGTTTAATTGCTTGTGTGAATGTGTGTGTGAGTGTTAACATATTATTAGCTTGTATCTTATATGTTCTAACTAATTGAGTCAGCGTCTGAAAATGAAGTCTTTATTTTTATAAATTTTTTATTTGGATTAATATTCATTGCTATACAGATGTCAAATGTTTTTTAATTTTGTGAATATTTTGTGAAATGTCTATACTTTCTCAGGCTTGCCAATTTTTAGACCACATTGTACAACACACTGTCATTGATGCATGTTGTTATTGACAGTTCTGCCCACACTTCCAATTGTTCAATCATCTGGTTAGTAACAGGTATAATTTTAGCATTTTATTAACATGCTGCATTGTTAATTTATACATTTTTGTTCTGATTTATCTTGTCATTTCAGTGAAACCTGTCTGCAAATTGTAATAAATGCAAGATCAAGGCTAAGGAAGACATGCACAAATCCTGCCTTACATATACAAAATGTACATTGCCAGTACCATATAATGTGTGCCATGCAGTGTGTGCCATGTAGTGTGTGCAATGCAGTGTGTGACATGCAGTGTGTGCCATGTAGTGTGTGCTATATAGTCTGAGAGTATATTACCTATGGTTTGACAGAGTCGACCAAGTCAAACAAAGAGGGTGACAATGATGCAAAATTAAAAATTCATACAAATAATTCTGATACACTGGAGGAGTCTAAAACATGTAAGTCTTCTTGCATGTCCAAGAATGGCCTTACCATCTGTAAGACTAGATACATTAAGTTTTAAATGAATCTGTCCTTTACTACCATGTAGCCATCCACAATCATCCAAGCAGTTGAGCTGGCTATCCAGCCAGTTGACAGGCTTTGCAGCCATTTCAGCTATCTCAGTTAGGAGAGCTTACAGAAAGATCCATCTGTGTTGCCAGGCCAATGGCTTTATCTCTCTACAATTGACATGCCTACGGCTACATTTACAATTATGGGGAACTTATTGATAGACTTCTCTGTGACTTTGGTTTTCTTCATATGCTGAGATATTAATGATGGAATTTTTGCCCTAACATGCCTACAGTTTTGTTCAGTTACAGGGATCCATGTTATACATCCATCATTTTCTCCAGGTCTGCAGCTTCATATTTCAATAATCACAGATATGTAATTTGTCCATGCTAACATGACTACATATAGCCTGTCAGAAAATTACCCATGCACATTACGAAAGGGAATTTAATGATAGATCCATCCATCCATACCCATGATACAACTGGTATTAGCAACAACTGGACCACCGTTTGCATAGTAGGTAACCATGCCAGCCATATGAACCTGCTATCAGTAACAGTTTTACTTCTCATTTATTCACTACTTATTGACAAGGTATCGGTGTGAATTATTTAGAGATGATGGCATTGTGCCCTCACTGCCATAGGGAGTGGTTTATCCCAGAATGGAAGCAGTCCATTAAATATCTGGTACAAGACACATTCCATTGCCTATGAAACCAAACTCTTGGACGTAGATTGAAAACGAATTACTCTCTGAATTTAAGGATGACTCCATTGTGCCATTTGGGGTGATATTTGAAGAAGTTTGGAGGCATTTAGCTCAAGAACTTGCCCTTCAACTTGCCACTCCACCCATATCCTCGTTTTAGAAACCACAAGTCCCTGCCACATCAGCCCGAAGATATGCAGGCCAAGCAAAGGGATTTTTTATGTTCCAATTGCCATTTAGACCTCAGCCATACGCCAGCAGGTGGCATCCAAGCCAGTCTAGGAGGCACTCTTACAGGGTAGGTAAAAAACAAGTTTTTCCACCCCCAAGCCTCATGTCTGCTGCTAAAACACCCCCACCACTCACAGACAGCTTACTGGGGGATGCTACTTTTGCAGTTCTGATCATATTGGATCAGCCTATTGCTGCAAAATGAATGCATGATCCAGGTAATTTCAGATAGGGTTAAGATTTCATTTATCTCACCCCCATCCTCTTTCTTCTCTTTTTCTAATAGATGTGCTGTCCAATCAGGAAAAGAATGAAATTCTTCAGTTGGAGATACTGTAGTCATTTACAAATGAACAGTGAAGATTGTATGAAAACCACAATCTCTGGGTTCTATTCACAGCTGTTCCATAGCAAAACAGCCAAGGACATGTTGAGGTTGATCATAGACTTCAGTCACCTCACTAATGTCATTCTTCTGGTGAGGTTCAGTATGCAGACAGTGAGATCTATACATCTCTCCACCTAAAGAGACAAACATGCCATCAGTGGGAGAGTCATTGTACACTCCTTCTCATCAGTTTATGTTATGATCAGTGGACATGCTAGATCCTGTTGTGCCCACAAGCACCACACAGAAAAGTCTTGGCATGTTGAAAGGACTCTTTCTCCCTGTCAAGGTGAGAAGCAGATATTACTTTCCAAACCAGCTCTTTGAGTGAGTTAAATGCTCAATATACTCTGACATCTCAGAAAACCAGAGTCACTTCCTGAGAATTTCACCTAATAAAATCAGAGTAATCTCAACAGGATTTGGATTCAAACACATTTTGATCCAAGACATCATAGGCTGTTGGTGGGCATGCAGCATCAACCATTTCAAGATTTTATCTTGGCAGTTTAGTTTTACATTGACAAAACCTAAACCTGGTGGGTCCCATGGCTGTGTCCAAGATGACCTCTAGACCCAATTAAAATAATGCATCTTCTTAGCTTTGCTAAATTCACCATTGAATTTTGACAATATGAAGATTTCACTGAACATCATCTTAACCTAACAGAACAGCTATGAGACTATATGCTGTGTTCATTTTGGTAGGAGAGCAGATTATCATTCACATATAGAATCCAATCTTTCTTCCTTATTAGGATACCTGAGCTATAGGTAGGATGTTCAGTATTCTGTCCTCCTATTCCTGTTATCCTAACATTAATGTAATGAGGGAACATATTTAAAGGAGGAAACAAATTTGTAAGAATACCTGCCCGATCATATTACTTGTATCATTATCAAACCTTTATATCATATTACTTATATCTTTATAAACCCTTTCAACCATCCCACAATGCAAGCATCCTCATTGGTACTTAGCTTAAAAACTAGCAACTATTGGTGGCAAAGGGAGGTAATGGACAAGAGTTATTGTCCTTTTGTCTATGAGATGGACAGTAAAGATGATTTTTCATCTTTTAGCAGGGCTTTATTTAGGAGGTAGCAGGCTTATATCCTAATGTTAATGTGATTAGTTAAGTAATGTTGGAGAAACATAATTTACTTAAAAACTTGCTCTCTTTGTGGCTCCATGGTGGCCATTTGAACATTTTAAAATCTTTTAAAATTATGCTACTGTTAAATGATCATATCAACAAATGGTTTTTCACCAAAATACTTATTATGATATATAGATGGTCCCAAATGGAAAATGGTACTATACTGATATCAAATATGACTACTTCTACAGTCATCTTGAAAATCTTGTTAT
This sequence comes from Venustaconcha ellipsiformis, assembly GCA_003401595.1. NCBI lineage: Eukaryota > Metazoa > Mollusca > Bivalvia > Unionida > Unionidae > Venustaconcha > Venustaconcha ellipsiformis. The sequence continues at coordinate 5,152 of QKMX01097142.1, read as the reverse complement.
TGCTACATTGAACTCCTAAATGTTAAGGAGTTAATTGGTTCTTTTCTTGTCCATTGTTGCATACTTGTCAGTTTTCAAGTTCAAATAGCACTTTCTGATATTGGTTTTGAGTTCATATAATTAATTCTTTGAGGAAAATAGAAGGAAAATGCAATGTGCAATTCAGCAGAGATAAAATCCCAAGTCTTCAGTCCAAGCTGGTGACTTGATGAATATAATACATTTTAGGTAGGTTTGACATCACATCTCTTTAAAAGAGAACATTTGAGTGGCAGTTACTTATCCATAAAAATAAAAGAAGTGGTAAAAAAAATGACTTGATTTTGTTCGGTATGAGATATTGAGTCAGTGATTGGTTCCTAAGAAAGAAAAATCCATGCCATGCATAGGAGTACGTGTGTGATGCAGGAGAGACTGAAGTGTTCCAACTAAAAATTGCATAGAGACATATCAGCCATTGCATTAGTTGGTAGGCACCAGTAAAGCAGTCCACAGAGACCTTAATCTGCCGGTGCATTATGGGAAGTATATTATAATACATATATGACTGATTCATTGTTAGACCACCATCTAGTTTTCCTATTTTCTATTTATAGCATATACATGAAACAGTTTTAAGAAAACAGATGGATTTCTTGAATGTGAAACCACATGTTACAGATTAATTCTATTTTGATACCACATCTGTAGCAGACCAGTCAAAATTGAAAAAAATAGTGCCAGATGTCATAATAAATGGGCTATATCAGTGTGACTGATAGATGTTATATGAATGAAAAATGTGTGATTTTGTTAAACTTGAAAGCATGTGGAAAAGGACAAATCAAAAGAACTTTTAAAATTTTGAAATAATAATTTGATGGTGATGTAATACAGCAGTCATCATTTGTGGATTTCACGACTATTTGTGAAAGTTATACATGCAGAGTAGTTAAGGCAAGCGTTTCTTCAAATACATTATCCAATCATAATACATTAGGTGAACTACCACTACCTCACAAATCCAGCCCTTCCAGATACTACTTTTAGATCAAGGGAGCTAAACATTATCTGCCAATCCATTGGCAGTTGAGCAGAGTGATTTCCCCTTACATATAAGACTTTGTGTCAAGGTGTAAGGATATGTTAGTTATTACTTCCACTCATGCCAAGAAACATGCTGTCATCACAAGAGACCTCACAAAGCCAAAACTATGTGAAAGATATTTCAGTTCTAAGGAAATTATACTCCATCAATATTTTCCACTTTTTCTCTCTTTCTCTCATGACAAAGTTCTGCCTTTACAAATTAGTCACACTTTGTCATCATCACACAATGGGTACTTGCATGTGAGGCCTAAGTGACTTCACAGTCCGTTCGTGCTATACTTGTATAAGTCGTCCTTGACCTCCCTACAGGTAAGCATGGTTGTTGAAATCGGCTGCTAGCAATTTTTTCGAGGTAATCATTATATTGGCACATGCATTATAACAAGTGCAGGCAAACAGGTTTGTAAACAGGTAATATTGTCGTTGTAGTAGGGCTACAACTTTATCCATTTTGCTCTATTTTGTCTTCCAGATTATAACTATGGGCAATGCACAAACAACGTACAGCTCAGACATCAATAGTCTGGATACCGATTTCTTCTGCAGTGAGAACCTTTTTTGGGAGCAAGGGAGATAATTTAAGTTACACTTTAACTATGAAGTGCCAGACATTAAAATGTTCGGAAACAGCTCTGGCACCCAAGTCACCAACACTGGCATCATCTTTTCTGGAACTCCCCTCTACCTTGTCTCCATGGGATCCAACAGGATTCCTCTTACAGAATGGGACAGAGCTAACAAACAGCCAAACCCTCTCATCCAACAGACCTACAGACAGGTTACATAGATCAAATATACCATAACCTGTCCCAACTGAAAATCCAACATCTTCCTCATTCTGATGGCCTATTTCCTTTGTGACTGGCCTAGGCTATATACTAGGGATCACGAAGGGCCAATCAACAATATTATTGGCCCGAGTTTGAAGTTCGTCAAACATAATTTTTACAGATGTGCAGGAACCAGTCTAACTCATACCACTTCATAACACTCATTAAGCATGATACTGCGATTAGATCCTCGTGTCTCAACAGAAGTTGCCTCAAAATGTCTCTACACACTACCATGAAAAGAGTCCTTTTACTTAGTGATTTTTTTGAAGTCATGGTTTCTACTTCAGGGAGCTCTATGTGTTTAGTGAGCGATAGACCGCATCACTCTTCATCAGGTAAATCTTATGTGGGACTTTTATTTTCCAAGGTTATCTTCAAACCAACATAACTTACCTTATCTTAAAACTCAACCCATGATACCTAAGACATGCATGGAGCCAACCTTAAACTAAGAACACAACCTCAGTCCTCTACAACTCTGTTTAACAATCCAATGGATGAGTACTCTCACAAACCATTATTGAGATATGGTTCCCTCCATCCGCAACCACAGCATCGATATAGGGATAGTCCAGGGATTCAACAAAAGGACCCAAGGGTCACTCATAGAACAGGAACCTCCAACCTAGTGGCATATTGATGAGTCATTCACTTACATATGGACTTGAGAACACAGGCACCATGCTTTGTCTCCCTAAGGATCAGGCATCGAAATGAGCTATGGTAGCACCTTTCTTTTGGGGATTTCTATCCACATGGGATTGCTCAATGTGGCAGCAAACATGCCTTGGTTGCCTTCTACTGCTTTGCTACTGTTTTTTGTCCGCATGGAGTCATCAAGTCAGTCGGGGCAGTCAGTGGAAATTGTAGCAGCCTAACCTGGCTCAATGTGAGTATGCAGCTACATGTCTTTGCACTCGAGATTAAATATTGTAGCTATGCATGTATGAAAGGCAGGAGAGCCTACCCACTACCATTATTTTAGGACACCAGTGGTGCATGATCTCCCCAGGAATGACATCTACATAATAATAGTTTAGAAGAGGATGGCCAGTGTGAAAGCTCTTCATTAGGGGCAAGATTACTTAAGAGGCCAAGTTGGTTCTTATTCTCTCCGACATATCTACAGTGGTGACTTTCCTCAACAAAAGGATTATCTCTAGACTACAATGTTTATCTCCAGCAACAAGAAGGATCCCAGTCCCTAAACCTTTGCACCATGGCGTGGAACTTTCCTCAAACAACATGGAGGAACTCATCAAACAATGGTGATTATCTTCAGTAATAAGGATCCCAGTCACCAGACCTTTGCATCGTTTTGTGTGCTACTTGTTAATGTCTTGTTGTCATTTACAAGAATTTCAAATTCACCGTATCCTACAACTATCAGCACACTGATCATCCCTTTGTCACTGATCAATTGATGAGTAGTACAGAAGGAATGATGTCTCCATCACTAAGTCTCACGCAGATCTGTACCCAATGGGATCGACTGTTGGTAGGTCAGTTTGTAACAATACTATTGTTGAAAAATGAAGTTGAAAAGTTTGATATTTTGGAATTTATCTAACTCTGAATTTCATTAGTTTTTGTGCTTACAAGCAGAGTTGTTATCTGCATTCATAACCATATCAGGTTGGTCAAAGAGTAAGAGGAAGTCAGTGATAAAAGAGGTCTCATAATTGCCTTTGGGGATCTCCCATATTAACATGGGATTGATCACTTAAAACACCTTTTGAACATAAGATTTGAGATCTCTAATGTGGTACAGTTGTCTACTGAGATAAAATCCCTCATCATGCAGCCATCTCTTTTTTATAACACATGTAATTTATAGATCCTATTGGTTGAGTTGTAACAGTGCTACTTGAATTATTTGTACTTTATTTTAAATCCTGGCTAATATGAACTTGTGATAACATGATTTTACATGTTAAGTATGAATCCCGTTTTTGGTTTTTATGTACTTTATGACACATCCATGTTGAAATAACCCTAGATGAGGTTCCCTTGCTTATAACATGATTCACATTGATGGGAGGGATGAAGGCCATGAGGTAAGGGTTATCACTTCTTGAGACTATCTCAATCATTTGTCCTTGAGGACATTAAGAAGACTGCATTTTGTTTATCACATATGACCTTCTTTTACCTCCAGTCCTAAATAGCAAGCCATAGTCAAGGTGTTTCTTTCAGTTGTGGTCCTATTCTTGTGGCACAAATATTGACTCAGTTTGCTGCCATTTAACAGTAGAGGATGCTTCTCCTTGAGGTGAGTTATTTTGTCCCATTTGAGGTCATCAATCTCCCTTCTTACTCACAAATGCAGCTAAATAATAGTGACAGGTAACATACTACTGATATAACAATGTACTGGGGGTGGTGGAATAAAAGTAATGTTATATATGTGATACTTACCAGTCACTATTGTTTACCCTTCCACCCTGCTCTGATGCCCTTCAATACTCAGAGTCCTAGAAAAGAACAGGACAACAGTTTGCATGGGACCTTGACAAATGAGATAACATGGATGAATGCAAATGTTCAAGAGCTTTCCAGAACACAAGGATGGTGCAGCTGGTATGGATGAGGGTTTCTCTGTTGCAGAAAGAGTAAACTCAACAGTAGTGACAGATAAGTATTACAGAATTAAAATTAGTTTTGCCTCCATTACATATTTTGTGTTTGTATGCACTGTTATGACATAACCTTGTTGGAACACTACTCAGTATAAGGTTATCTTATTAAAAACATGTCACTTGTTTAGTTGCCATGAACAGCTTGTTTAGTTGCCATGAACAGCATGTTTGGTTGCCATGAACAGCTTGTTTGCCATGAACAGCATGTTTGGTTGCCATGAACTGCTTGTTTAGTTGCCATGATCAACTTGTTTAGTTGCCATGTACAGCTTGTTTGGTGCCTTAAAGAAGGATATCTTGTAAATATACTCAAATTAGAGTGATGCAGGATATCTTGTAAATACACTCAAGTATAGAGTGATGCAGGATATCTTGTAAATACACTCAAATTAGAGTGATGCAGGATATCTTGTT
>QKMX01096856.1:0-12619 GCA_003401595.1 Venustaconcha ellipsiformis | reverse complement strand
ATTGAGAGAGAGCGAGACAGAGAGAGATGCCTGTATGTGTGTGTTAATGAAGATTCAATATTTATGTACCATGTTTGAAAAATAATATTAAATTATGGGGAAAATTATGGTCTAGAGTATTTATACTGTTTTCGATCGTTATGATAAAATGCGGATATAGCTAGTTCCAAGTAGTTCAAACATTGAATCCAATGTGATGAAAACAATGTACCTTAAGTGAAATGTACCTTAATGTGAGTTAGAGACGTCAACAATTATCAAGGAACACTTTCTTTTACCTGTTAAACAGTGTCATTTGTTTCCTTATATTTTTACAGAGAGAGTCTCATGTCGCCTTCCAAAAAAAAAGAACTTACCCATTATAAATTCAAGACTCATTACTTTCTTATTCAGTCTTCACGTGACTAAATACTTATTGATGCCATTTGGCACTTCAGCATCATCACCTTCCTAATTACCTACCTATGTAACTATTATCCTACCTATAATACCTATCCATGTACACAGCATTGACTTTCGCTATTAGAAAGGTTGCTGCTGCTAAAGATAACGTGTAATCTTGTTTAAACAACTAAAAAAAATCTTACCTAAATCAGAAAGGGTATAAAACTTGATGTATTTAATTATCGTTAATCAAACCATCTTACCTCTAAAGGTCTTTTTATTATACGATATTTACAATGACATTGTTGAAATGTGCCAAAGCTATCTACAATACTCATGATGACAAAGATGTGATGAGCATTGGTATTTGTGATACTTTAAGAGAGTTCCACATAGATTGGCGTACACATCTCGCAGCCTGCGTTGCTTTAGGGAACTTACGTATCTGGTGTCGTAACTTACTGTTACAAAACATCGCTTTTCTGCAAACGAAGTGCTATCCGAATTAAACTCTTTTGTTGCTGATGTTCCTCATGGTTTCTTACTGGACAACTTTACTGAGTCAGTCAGCATGAATTCCAACGCAATAATTTTTCCACCGATGGAACTGATCAAGTCGATGTTGAGAAAATTATCCGGGTTCCGGGTGACTTCAGCGAACATATTCCAAACCTCTTCCCACTAAACGTCGGTGAAACACCAGTTCCAATGATTGTTTGCAGCGCCTACGCGTGAACCCCACGAAATATCATAATGTTAATGTTATCCCACATTACATTAGTTACGTGTACGTATCAGTTGATCACATAGATCACGTCTGTGTTTTGTGCCAACTCAATGAAAATATTCTCGTTGTGTTGTCTTGTTTTTCAAAAATCATAAAGATTTCAACGACAAGATTCTTATGCTTCTTCGCTCGTGGAAAATAATTCCATGGTGGACGACTAAGACGTCTCCGACAACGAAAGATCTTTAGTGAAGTTCATGAGTATATTATAACAACACGGTTGATCCTGCGCAGATGGCTCAATCTCGCACAACCGATCCAACGTTAATCATAGCTTCATCAAATTCAACAATATTGGAGCATTCCTTGATTCAGCCGAGTCAATAATCGGCCTACTAACCGAGTTCATAAATATGTCGCCATGTTTGGACACTCCAGGCTTCATCGAAACAGAGAAGTCAATAACGTTAAAATCTGTTGACTTTTTCTATGTGGCGTCGATGCCATGTTAAAAATATCACGTGTTGTATAAGTGAATCACGGCTTCATATTGTGTGCTATGCCACATAAAAAATAGTAACGCAAATAAGACTTGGGATAAAACACGTAAGATGATGGGCAAAGACGTTTACATGTCAACCAGGTACAGGTCTAAAAATAACTCGCTGCTGCGTTACAAAAGCATTTCGGGGTACCGTGCAATAAATATCCTTGCGAGAAACATATCCCAAGATCAATTATTGCAGGCAGGGAAAACGGTTGGATATATGACAGCGATAACCATCAAAATATTGTGGAAGAATCTGTAAACCTCATTGATGAGTCAAGGTACTGACATGACCTCACGGATTAAGCACGAAGCCACATTTGTACAGCTTCACTGCTCCCACGTGGATGTCGACCATGACTTGAATGGAATTGATCCCACACGCACAGAAACAATCGCCGGATGTATCATAAAAAGAGATATGAAGGCCAAGAATGCATTAGGTGGTCGATAGCAGGATAATTATAGGGGGCAAAGCATACTAATCTAATACACATGGACGCAAAACTGGCCACAATATACTCTACAAAACGTGTGTATTCGAAGGGTGATGCAGCCGTTGACAAAATAAAAGCAATAAAAGCAAGTATAAAGTAATCATTGGAGCAGCGCGGAAAAAGTTACCCACGGGGTCACTTGAGTGTAGCTGGCCAAACAAGTGGTTTAGCAGCTTTGCCTACTTGCACCACGAAAAAATTACTGTAGGTTGTTTCTTGAAAAGAACTTTAAATAAGTTCTCTCACACGTAATCGGGCATGTTCGGGTATGTGTGCTTAAACATAGTTCTTCACTAACTGTCGTGGAGGTAACCAGAAGATACGAGGAAGCTGAGCTGTTGACGTCTAGACTTTCAAGAAGTTGTTGCAGACGCGTTAAAACATATATACACAGGATTGCCGCTAATATGGCAACGGGTTCTGCAGGACATGGGCAAAGGATTTCTTGGGTATTGATCTCAATTCATCATATGCGATTTGTCTTTGACATGTGAGCATGCGTTTGTAAACAAGCCATGGTGGAACGGTTCACACTTGAGAAATGATTATTTGGCCTGATGAATCATGATGCGTGTATCGCGTATCGATGACGCGGCTTCGATAGGTCATAGAATAGTTGAACAATGAAACAACACTCGCGACTGCGTTGAAAGCTGCGAATGAAATTTGACAGAAGAGGTATTTTACCCACCTACCCATCTGCAACCATCCACAGATTTATTACTCAAAGACGGTTTTGTTCAATAACTCTATACCCCGGAGATTCAGAAGGCAGGCAACGTTGTGCTACTAACCCGGTATGGTCCCAACGGTAATCTCAAAGTGAACCGATACTCAGGTCCAATCTACGCGTACTATTTTAGCACCAGTAACGACTAGTGAATTTCAGCCAATAAAGAAAAAGTCAAGTATACACTTGTCCACCAAAGAGAGAGTTATTGCCAATGGAATTACAAATCATTCCTTTGAATAGAAAATTAATGGCAAGAGTTTGAGATACACGCGTGCTCGTACACGTCAACCATCAGAAGAACTCCATCGCTCAGTGCAACAGTATACATCCATATGATACGATGTTTCTTGGACAGGATAAAATTTGGCGCTTGTATGAATTCGCGCCGCTCACATAAGTACTCCATATATATGTTGTGAATGTGATCCTTTTGCGCAACCACGCATGGGACTCCTCTATCCTTCTTGATGTTTTTTGCTGGGGAGACCGCCACTAGGGGCAAAAAAGATCGAACACTTTTGGGCACAGTTAATTGCATTCTTCGATTGGTGTACAATCGTACTTGTCTTTGAAATTACTTACTATTTTATTGTTGACTTAGCAAAACAGCAGATGATCCTTTTGTGGGTATTTTCTGGTTTCAAACTCGTTTACAAGCTTTTACAAGCGACGCATCACCTATGTTAGTGCAAACATCATCGATGGGAATGCTAATTAGCATCGAGTCAGTGTCCGTGTACAGCATCTTGAAGTTGACACCGTACCAGAGCTTAATCATATCATTGTATAACTAGTACATTTTTATTTGGATAAGTTCAACACGAGCGAGGCAACATAGACTGGCATAGTCAGATCAAGTTTCGATCATGTTAACAATGACAACAATGAGTCTAGGATCTCCTCGGACTCGAATGTCGGGTCTTCAATCATTCTGCAGGGTTTTTCTTGCTCGCTATCCCAAACGAGTCAGATCTGATCAGTTTTCATAAATTCTCCATAGTTTTGTCATTTACGGAAGTATTTATAAGTTTGAAAAAGTCTTTCTCAAACTCGTTAGTTGCTACCATGTGCTGATCCGTAGCAATTTGTGTATACGGCGACTTCTTGGCGCGCTGAAGAAACCACAGCAACTGGTGAATGTGTTGCAAACGCATTACCAACTGCAAATACAACTATAAACTGTGCAAATCGACTACATAATTAAGCTATTTGCTCAGGTTAGATACAAAGTCGACGTATTCTGTAAACCTGAAACATCAATTTTACACTGACATGGTGACAGCCACTCGCACGGAACCGGCAGAGCTTCCTGGGCAATCATGTATAGATTGTAGGTGTTCTGCAACTATTCTGGATATTCCAGGCCAATTTCAAAGAAGTGTCAGTGGGCGCTATTGCTGTCGTACTATTTGAAAAAGACCCTTAACGGGTGGCAGGTTCGAGCAGAAAATGGATGCCTTAGAGTTTATTGTCTCCATAAACTGGTGCTGAAAACTGAGGTAGTGGAAACAGTAGTTAAAATGTGTTGTCGATTTTAAACGGATTTTAAAGACACCAAAAATGGGCGTAATCGATGTTATTTTAAGTCAACCTGGAATTGTGAAAACAATCACTGGATATATTTCTAAGATTTCATGGCAGTTTTACCGTAAATAAAAGTGTTTGTAACCGGAGGCAATCAGTCTGGACAGGCTCTATCTGCCAAACAATTACACATCACGGTGATAATACTAATATAAGAAGTGTTATGGACCCTCAAACTTATCAAACCCTCGACGCAAATAAAAATAACCTAAGCGGAACAAAGAAAACCATTTTATACGCGAAATAATTAATGTGTGCATGTGCGTGTGTGTATGTGTGTGAATTTTCCTAGACAACAACCGTTGGCTTTGATGTTGCTGAAATTGCAACTACGGCGCAGTCATAGGCATACACATAAGAATAGTTGCGGAGCTTTATCTTTGGTAACTGGTATGGCATATAGTACAAGAGAAACATTTTTACATTCGCTTATAAATGTCTATTCGGAATTTGTCGCTGACATGTAAGCTCACAGCGGATGAACTGATCTGACTGGGCATCCTATTTTAATTTTGCTTTACGGATACACGATGTACAATCGCTGTTATGTGCGTATGTAAAAATAGTCCAAATTGGGAAAAAGTCACTGGTGGGACTTTGGTTCTACATGCTGGTCCTTTTGACCTTATGTTTTGTTGCTCTCTGATATTTATCTTGGCACAGACGCGTTTGCAGCAGAGTAAAGATGGTTGTATAGAAGGAGTTGACTCTAATCGGAAACTGAAATCTCAGATCGTTATAATGCGACCCTTTGGTGAGTTTTCATCCTCTAGGACCGTCAAAACGAATTAATCCAGAACAATTAGATGAAATAGCACTCAAGAAATTGATTCCAAACAAATATATCTGAGCGGGGACAATAATAATAGAAATACGTGTCACATTGACCTACAGTACAAGTGATGACGTCATAAATGCCACAATACTATCCACACAAAGGAACATAACCCTTAAAGTAACATTACTTTAAACTGATACATGAAATAAATATAGATCACATTGTCCCAGTTATGATGTGACTATAGAAAGCAACATAAGAAATCATTGACAAATTTGGATCACTCTAAATATATGTTCTATATAGCTATAGTATGTGATTGACCTTTCTTAGTAATTGAGTTTGTGGCTTAACTTGAAAAAAATAAAGTTATTTTTAAAAGAACATATTAAATACCTAACATTTATATCTGATTATAGATTAAATATTCAGATTATTAACGGAGGTAAACATGTTTACTTGTTATCTGAGTTTGAGGAAATCGACGGTCATCCTGGTTCCAATTAGTGTGCCTTGGCTTTACCTTTATATTATTTACTTCAAAATTATTCAATCTATATCTTAATATCAAGCAATATTCAGTTTAATTTTTTTCAGTTACTATTTGAGAAGATGTAATTATTTAAACTATACACTGGAATTGCAAAGTTTCATTTTTGAAATAAATCACTATTTTTGGAATTTTCATTCCAAAAAGTTATGATTATATCATTGTGATACATCGAGACCGTTTGGCACATTCGGGACTATCGGCACATTAGCAAGTTCAATATTAGAATTGATTCGGAACAGCACTATAATTCATTTGGAACTATATACATTTGGACCTGTGTTAAAACGTTTAGGATTATTTCACAATACTCTAAGTTCTTTTTAAATTTTCACTTTTTATTCTAGAGAAATAAATTATTTATTGAATTGTATACATCTTATTGGCTTAAGCTCTTTTCTGTTACTACGTTAAATAAACTGAGTGGTATCAGTATAATAACTAATTTTAAACCTATGAGAATTCGTTATAAGTGCCTAATGATTTTATTATATTTTAATTAGGAAGCGATTTTGGAATAGTACCAATTGAAATATAATTGATAAAATGTCTTCTCTTTGTCCAATGCTTTGTCCCACCTTAGACATTTGCTCAAATGCAATAGTTGCAGATTTAAACGGAATAAGGTAAAAGGGTAGTGGAAAGATAAGATTAAATTAAATATTTTAGACCAAAGCCTAATACCTAAAGTGTCTCTTATGAAACATTATTGATCCTCAACATCATCTTGAAGACTACAACAGCTTTTGGCGCAATTTCTAGGGGAATGAAACCATTCACCCCACCCCATCCCCATATTTCTACTTTGCGCTGCGTTAGGAGAAATGTGGCCCCATTTCTCTACCGCCTAAGTGCAAGCATAAGTGGTTTTAATGAGTATTAATATATAAAATGTGTTATCTGCCAATCAATGTTTATGTTCACCTGAAACGATTTTTATGACTTGCCGACTATGGTATATGTATATTGTTTTTTACTTCGTTTTATTATATGTACCATGATTAAAAAAGAGCTATATATTACAATTTATATTTTTGCAAAGAAGTGGCAAAGAAAACACTCGTATAACAGCAGGGTTTTTGTACTACACAGGACAAGGTAATTAGTACTTTTTGTCCTTTACTATTTACTCTGAATTTTGTCACAATAACTTATATCCTATAAACAGAGACAAAAGTCTACATCATACAACTCTTTCGCCAAACTTCGTAAGTAAATGTGCTTTTCAAGATTGATCACTTATATTTAGACATTATGGGATTGCGGACTACATGCAAGATTTACTTATCTACAATACTGAAGAGCTTTACAACGTGCTCTACACAGCTCCCAAAGTAAAGATTTGACAACGGAAGTACTCCAATAAGCATGCGCAAATTAACATTTTGAGAAAGAAGTTTCCAAATTTTACGAAGAATTTCACTTAGTTTAAATCACAATCAAGACATACTTTTGATTTCCCTTAGCACGTCATGAACATAAAGAAAGAAAAGGGACATGTGTATGAACTATTATGTTAACTCTTTAATCTTTAAATCTACGATTTTGGTGACATAATGACAATATCCAAAAATTGGAAAGTAAATCGGCAGAAAAAAGATGTGTTTACTTAGACATGATAGTGCACCATGCTCTCGTGTTATATTTACCGTGATTGTTTACAAGCGTCTGATCTTTAAACAGAGGCCATGGGCTGCATCTGCTTACAGATGTGGGTATCCTATAAACATGGACCGGTGTGCAGCTTGCACCTGTCTCATTATAATCTCGGTGATTGCGCACCGGTTTAGGAATTATATGACAGACACCACAGTCTACGTCGTTAAACAATACAGGTTTGGAGGTAGCGCGTCACACGACCTGTAATAGGGATAAGAGAGACCAGTTTAAAAGTGCGTTATTTTAATTTGAGGTATAAATCGTACGTTAAAGAATTTTGCAATTTTGTTGTTCAATGATATAAGGTGACCTTTTAGTATGTTCTAGCACTTGCTTTACTAGAGTGATGGTGAACCATGAATTGGCGTATAATTGTGTCGGATAATTGTATAAGAGATCACACTTTAAAAGTGCAATTGTTAATTATATTTCGTTAACCAACTTTTGCACAAAAGGTTTTATTTCAAATGTGTAATTGAAGAGTCACAGAAACATCACCTGAAGGGTTTCATTAAGTGAAGAAATTAATTGACACTTAGAATCGAATTTCCGATTCTCAACTCCAATTTATTACTACAGCTAGTGCAAGCTCATAATATATTTTTTAATTAAATATAAATGAAAGATAATGCTGATGAGATATAAAGTACTTGCCTTGGTGGAGGCTTTTTGTGCTTGCTGACTTTATTAGGGTGAATTGCAGTGTGTCAAATTACCAATAACTGTCACGTAATAGTGATAAGAGAACACTCTGTAAAAGTACAAATTCTTTATATTTGTTTGTCATTAAGGTTGTATGGCGCAATCTCATACACACTAGAGCCATAGGCTTCGAACTAAGGAAAATTGTAGAGGCAGAATTGAAGCATGTAATCTCTTGATCAAACAATCCCAAGTCGCATCTCCTGTCCAATGTGTCACAGACGGTTCAGAGCACAAAATGGCCTTATCAGCCACTCAGATACTAACAGAAACCAATCCAACTATATAGTCATAGTAGTGTCATGGTCGCCTTTGAACTTCAAGGACTCACATTAATGTTGGAGCAATCATTAAAGTCAGTATATTCCCCCATACTCGTTATAAATGAATACACATGTATTGAAATTAATCAGCGAGTTATAATTACATTATATGAGCTTACCCCAATGGTCAACGATTATTGTTGCGATCTATTGGAACGTCCGACAAGGCTGAGCAGTGAAAAATAACATCACTACTACGCCATAGCAGAGACAAGAAATTAATCATGCCGAAAATAAGTAAGCGTTATTAATTTGTTTTCTAAAATCATTTTAGACAAAAAAATACAAACCAACACGATCTACTGAAGGCTACATTTTATTAACGTAAAGACATTATTTAAAGAAACATTTTGGACTTGAAAATAAAATTTTAAAACACTATTTTCGTAATGAAACCAATTAACTAAAATTAAACAAGAGCTATCAAAAGGCTTGATTACTGAGTTAAGTTTTGTTTTTTATATATAAATATATCAGAAACAAATTTATAAAAATGCCAATCAGAGCAGTATTACATTAAAGATATAAGATACTTTTGAATAAGGAAACGAAATAATATCATAATCTTTCCCTTGCCTAAGCTACAGAATGTAAATGCGTGGAATGAGCAATATTAATTTTAAACACGTATAATGTTTTTCTTAGGTGTTTTAAATGTAATTAATTGTCACAGTCAGATAATAATAATTGAAAAATATACTTTACTTGTAAACAAAAATGTCAACATAGAAATAAGATTGTAATAACCTAATCTTCATAAATAGCTATTCTATTTCAGGTAGCCAGAAATTATTCTTCTTCTTGTTGTCATAAAACCAAATATAAGCAGACGCAAATTGATGTATTTTAATATTTTAAAAAATTAGAGGACGGGAATTGGGTAAATTTAAAATATTTTAGGACATTGACAACCTATTTGGTTGTCTTGTTCATCTCACATAATATCCTCTTTCTTTCTCTCGGCACTCGTCTATGTATCTGTGCGAGACATCCATGCTCAAGACCATTATTATGCTCCAAGCTCGGCAGGAGTAGAGGAGTGGCAGGCATAGGTTGAAAATGAGTTGAACAGGTTATCATGTTTATTATGGGTTGTAAAGTTGAGGGTGAATTCTTCATACCAACTTGCAAAGATTTGCATTGACAGAGTACTTCTCAAGTTGCAAAGGCCGAAATTTCCTTTGCCCTGGAAAGTACTAGCAAGATAAATAGAGTTTTATCACCAGGTTAAATATTTTCTTCTTTTGTTGTTTTGTCCTGTATTTTTGAATGAGATGACAAAAAGAGTATATCTTGCTACTTCACAATCAGAGACATATTCTGAAAGATTAATGTTTACAAAAAAAACTCCAACGGTTAACATGTCTAAAAGATAGTTCAAATGAACTAAAACTGGCCAATTGACAAATTAAAGAAAGTTGACAATAAGTGAAAACGTCACTTTTAATTTTCAGCCAATAAAAATGATTCAAGATGTTGTGGAGATTCTTATTAACACCGAAACGACCAGCCAAATGAGTTTCAAGAGCTATGCTGCTTGGAAGTAAATATCTCAGAGCCCACTGACCACTTGTCTCCAGCTTGTACCTAAGGTGGTCTTCTTTTTCTCTTAAGAACACCATCTAAAAAAATAGCAAATTCTTACCTCTGCATATTCAGTTTCTCTAACAACACTCTGAAACAAATAGAAGATATCAGTATCTTTTTCATGTTCTACAAGTGTCACCCTAATTAGAAAAAGACAATGAGTAGTTAAAGACAATCACAACGATTGATTAGTAACATGAGCAAAATGGCCTCATCAAAAGCTTGACTAATACATGTGTCAGTCAAAGAAAAAATGTCCTGAACATTTTTACTCAAACAAAACTCTTCTCCAGCTAAACCAATGCCTAACAATAAATGAATATTCTCAAAAGGCAAAGAATTCTCAGCGCCTACAGTCACTGGTCGAAAAATTAAGTCTGATGTTAAATTTACCTCATGAAGAGAAATTTGAATAAAACTGCACTCTATTCCCTGAAGAAGAACAAAGTCAAAGTAAGTGTTAATAAAAGACTTTGAGAAGCTCATGTGCCCTTTAATATTTTAATATGGATAGGATTGGTTTGAATCACCAATAAGTGACATAGAACTTTTCGACATGAATGGTTTGTACTTCTCGAAATAGAATCAGATTGGACGTTTTAACCCAACAAATGTATCTATGCAAAACAAGAGCATTTGAAACAGCTTCATCTTTATTCAGTTGCTTGCGTTTTTGACCCAAAGCAATCAGAAATATCGTTCCCTATTTTTCTTACAACGATTGCACTTAGGAAGTGATTAGGATTTCTGGTCAGTCTTATCAGACGTTGAATTTTAATACGTTGTACCAGATTGAAATTTGTAAGTACATGATTGAGTTTTAGTTGGGATCTAACTAACCATCTGCTAATTTATTGGCAAATGAAACACTGTGAACCATAAATACTAGTCAACTATACGAGCAACGTTTTTTAAAGTATCTTGTGTTCAAGCACCGAGTGGGGGGGGGAACAGACAACTTTTAGGGCAGTCCGTTCGTGAAATAATGCTTCAGACAAAATTGAAAATACAAGGTCAATAACACTAAATTGCGGTCATTAGCAACCGAAATTTCTAACCGGGTTAGAGCATTTTGTAATTTTATCTTTTGACGATTGTATTTTCAAATCTTATGTGACCTCGCTCACCGATCCTGGACACTCACTGCTGGTCGTCCCCTTCCTGCTGCTGTCTCTCTCAGCCAAACGTTTTATCGAGACCTATACAATATCGCGATCCCGGATCATGTAAATTTATCGTGATGAATCCATGAGGAATGGCTAGTGCTTTTAAGAAGTTTCTGAATTTAATAATATCCATGTCCCCTGAACACCAAGACTGATGGATATTACTTAGTGTGTGAGTATCAACGACATTAAAGACAACCAAAAGATTGCAGTCATCTCTGATCACTTTAGGTATTCGTGTAAATCGATGAGTAACATATATCGGTGTTTTTCTTGACAGCCTCTGGAAAATATAAGAGCTGGATTTGATTGTTTGTCTAGCATAACATTATCGTATAATACGAGATTATTAATACATCCGTCGAGATCATCCACAGATGGAGCATCGTTGATGTCAGTAATAAAATCAATAATATCATTTCCGTCATCGTCCAACAATTTTTTATTTTCATTAAAATCTTTAAGCACTTATTAAAGTTTGGTCAAAGAATATATCTTGAAGGATTTTGAGTTGGTACCTGAGGCATATAAACTTAGTTGTCGGAATTGCAAAAATGAAAATAGCCAGACCCATGTCGAATTTGCTAGGGAAAAATAACAAGTATTTGACAGGTAGTATGCATCTAATGCGATTAATAAAGACTTATATTAGCCGAAGAGTTAAAGAACTGTGCCTATGATTATGTCAAAAATTACATTAATGAACAGCAATAGAGAGGGTGAACATACTTGTTTTTAGAGCAGTTATTTCGTGAAATTAGGCATTTCCAAAAACAAAACAAATAAGCAGACAATCATTAATAACAGGAGGTTCAACAGAACACATTTTAGAGCAGTCCGCTTTTGAAAATAAAGCTTACTATAGAATTGAAAAATACAAGGTCAATAACGCTAAACCGAGACCTGTAAACAATCGAGCCTTCTAATCGAGCTAACGCATTTCTGTTATTTTATATTTTGACAAATGAATTTTGAAATTTTATACGTCCTTGTTTACCGACCAGGGACACTCACTGTTGGTCGTACCCTTGCTGCTTTAGCAATAAGTACATTCTGTAATGACAAAGTCCATGACTCTTATGGCAATTTTAAATATGTAGCTAGTTTTTCAAAATGCAAACAAAGAGTGATCTACTTCTTTCGTTCTAAAGAGGGGGAACTAATTGTATATTTCTGATAAGCTAAATGTTCCTGAGTTGAGTACTTTCTGCTCGCTCTTTCAATTTCAATTCCATTTCCATTTCTTTATCCTCGTTTTTCTATTTAATTTGCATTTTTTTACTTCTTTTGAATTTGTCTCTCTTTCTTTTTCCTTTATTTGTCTCTCATTCTATCTCCTGATTTTGTATCCTCTCTCTCTCTCTCTCTCTCTCTCTCTCTCT
>QKMX01096466.1:0-10836 GCA_003401595.1 Venustaconcha ellipsiformis | reverse complement strand
TTGAATGGACAATGCATTTGTGTGTTAATTGTGCTTATTGTTATTTTATACCTTAGAGAGAAAGAGAAAATAAGTTGTGCAAGTTGCAATATCCTATTTCAGCTGATAATGTATGGATCAGATGAATATTTTTATTACATTTTTGACCCCCACATTTTTTTTATTTGACCGAGCGTTCTGACACCAAGAGGCATTTTTCATCCCCAGTTGAGTACCACTGGGGGATACACTGCATGATCTTGCAGTTTCGAATATGTCACCTCGATGGAGTTGTTAGAAAGAATTAGAAATGTCTGCCCATTTAGCTTCTTCTGCCACCAAAGAAAGGTATTCAAAATGGCTTCATCTCAAGATTGTATATATGTAGATGGAAATCATGAGATCCACATTCCAATACCTTCAAATGATAACTTGTGTGCCCCACGGAGTTCTATACTTTGCATCCATGTCTGTGATTTCGATATGACATACCATACTTGCAAAGGCATACCGGGCATGAGCCAAATGTGACTGCCCATGTTCTGAAGTAGAAATTCAAATTTGTTAAGATTGTGAGAGGCTTGTCTAAGGTATAATGTATTGGCCTTCACTAGGACAATGTAATCATTTGTATAGGGCGAATAAACACTTAACCTAGGACTGAGAGCTCTGCTGCCACCTTAAGCAAACCCAGCAATTGGGTGGAGAAACTGTCCTGTATAGGCAAGGAAACTACCATTATACTAAGTTTCCAGTTTGTACACTCAGTATGGCTGCATTCCTCAGTCCTGTGCATTAGAGGTGTTATTCTGACTTTTATTTTTATACTAATTTTCTTGAAAATCCCCTCCACTGTAGATGCGAATGTGGGGATATTGGTCTTATTACTTGGTGACTTGTCTTCGTATTTCATCAACCTGACCATTCAGAAGAATAGATGATAAAGTTTGTAAGAGTAGTATGGTCTTATGGTCTTTAGTACGATGGAGATATAGAGTTCTGTCTCTTGTATCACCAATTTGAAGTCAGTAGATGTTGTTATTGCATTGGCCAGTGTATGTCTGGCCAGCTTTGTTTTAAGAACTGTGGCATTCTAGAATCATCCTCCCATGCATGTCTTGTGGCATTCAGGATGGAGAATGATATACTGTGTTTCACCTGTTTAATTATATGCCATGATACCAGATCCAATTTAGACCCAGAGTCAAACCATTGTACACCAACTGGTGTGTCATTAAAGAACTTCCAATAAATGCATGCAGAGTATAAGCTATGATATCCACAAAGCTGAGATATCTTAGTTGACTGCTGGAGTATCCCTATGAAAACGTAAGTGCCAAATAGGAAGTAATTTGAAATAGCTTCTTCTGTTTTGGTCAATAAATTACATGAAACCAGAACATTAGAACAAGCAGGTGATAAAAAGGGAGGAGGTGTAGAGAACGCTGCTGGTAGAAGGTGGAAAACTTCTCCCAATTAAGCCTAAGACTGGCTATTCACACAGCACAGTAAGATCTAAAAATGATAACAGGTCTTGTGAGCAAGTTTTGACATAATTGGATGACAATCATGACACCATGACAATCATGACAATCATGACACCAATATTTCTTGGGCTCCCTGTGCCACAGCGAGAACAGAATGTTGTTAATGTTGGCTCAATAATGGTAACTAAGTGAAAGCTCCATTTGAGATGCAAAGACTTGAGAACAAAATGAAAAAACATCCCTTGGATAATGAAACACTAAGCTGAACATCAGTTGTGGTACTATGCAGGTTAGACTGATCTATGACAGTTATAAATGATGTATAAACTGGGTTCACTAAACTGGACAGAGATCGTTCTTCTGGTGGTTCTTCTGATCATTCCAGCTGATGAACCATATGCAGAGTTATATCATCCTGAAAATACAGTACTGAAGTCACATCGTTAATGGTACTTATGGCGTTGTCATCATTTTCTGTTTCCATTTGAAAAACATTATGATCACTAAGACTCAAGTAGTACAGACAATTTACCTGTATGTACTGAAATATAGCGGAAATTGTATAATTATACTAATAAGTTTTTCATATCGCACATTTAACCTAGATAAGATAAAACAGGGCTATAGCAATATGAGGGGATGGTGAAATGACCTATTCAGTGATACATACATGCATTAATGGAGAAAGTTATGACATGAAAAGGACTGATCTTTGCCATGGATAAAAGAGAGTGTTTAATTTGGATTTTTACATAGCTTTAAAAACATTTTAGTTATACTACTATGATGTCTGCAGTGTGGAATTTTATAATGATGTCTTGCACTGGAGCATATTGCCTTAAATATGTAGCATCTTGTCCTACCAAGTCACATTATCCAGACACCATACCAAGCAGTAGTGATTGAAATATTCATGGAATTTGACACTAATATCTATAGCAAGGGGAGACCACTCTAGCTCCCACCAAGTAGAGCAGATACCCTCTATAATTTTAGCTAACATGTTTTATCCTAGAAGGACTGTATTTGTGATACAATGGTAAAACTCCTAAGATGTTCTGATCGGGTAATGTATTTGAAGAAATAAATATTTGATTTCTTCACTATTTAGCATATCATTTAAAAACAAAACATGACTGTACTGTATGAATCTAGAATGTTAACCGCAGTGTAGCTTCTATAGGCGTGTTAGTCCATCGATATGTGATTTGCATGGCTTTTGAACATTCAGCATTGAAATTCATTGGCAGTAAATGCAATTAACACTAATACATGTACTATAAACACCTGTATAGGTATTATAATTTTCCTGTATACTATTTTTGGTATCTGACTCCATGGTTCACTTTTAGGTCAAAAGTTTTGTAGAAACGTTTGTTTTCACTACAAACAATTGTGTTATGTATCTGCTAAATCTTATTTAATAAACATTTGTTCAGCTACTGTAAAAATTACGTTGTTCCGCAATAAATTATATTCTTTCTGAAAAATTTCTGTAAGATTTTCCTTGGTCGTTTTCAGCAGAATTCCATAAGCCTTAAGCAATGATTTTGGGTATGGAAACCAAAGGTTTGGTAGAATTGGGGAGAGGGATAATTAAAAGTTTTTGTTAAGGAATCATCCCCATGTTTGGTCAGAAATTATAGGTACATATATTAAATTTATCAGTATTTCAGCTTATAATAAATTAACTATGTTTTACTATAGTTAAGTTAAAATAAGGAATGGAGAAGTTTTTGCAAAATCTCATCAAATGTTCTATATGTATAATGTAATAAGAAAACTCATTCCATATAAATAACTTCCATACTATCATAATCATGCTGCTTTAATATTCATATAGCAAGTGTTGCAATGAAGTTGAAATGTCCATATAAAGTTTTAATGTTTCAAAATTTTCATTTATTTCCATCATTCTATTTAATTTCAACTGGTGTAATTGAGATTTTAGTTATCAACCAAAGTCTGTTTGGTATCTTTACTGTGATTTTCACCAATATAATCATAAATGGTGATAGTTTAAAGTACTTTAAATATTACGCATATATGTTTAGTTACATATATACACCCTTTTATTGTTGATCGTTAATTAATTTTGCAATAAACTGGAACCTAAATTCCGAGTTTGATTATTTAATTAATGTTAAGATATGTATTCACATACACACATTCATGTGTAAATCAATACAATTACAAATAATTACATGCATCCACAATGGTGGCAGTCACATATACATATGCTACCGAAGATGTCATGATGGGATTCCGGTCTAATTTTTCAATTTCTAGCATTTGAGGAGTGTCTTTCTTATTAACTTGCCATTTGGACAGCACATTATGCTGGAATGGTTTACACAAGACTATAACAACAAAACATACATGAACATTGTAGTAATATGGGGTATTCCATCGTTCCCAATCAGTCTAAAGACAATACATGGAAAAGAAAGGTAAAGGAGGCAACTGGAATAAAACAGTGGAGACCAAAACTAAACAGGAATGAGGAGTTTCAATTGCTACACATCTACACCAGTCTCCCCATATTGCATAATCATTGTAACCAGTCACCTCATATCCATTGTAAGTCACATGATAAGCATTAGTTACTTATTAAGGCAGTTTGATAATTTGCTTACAAATTTAAAACTCTTTATGATATTTATGCTCTGAGTGTTGGAAACTTCTGGTGATCTCATTTACCAGCCTGAAATCAGCCCATCACATGGCAAGATAACTAACTTTGCAAAAAACACTCATTTTTTTTCTTTCTATTCATGTAATAACAACAATTGGCAATGCAGGAAGAGGTTTCTGCAAAAAGGTGAAAATTTTCAGATATTTTCAGTTTGGAATTCAAAGTGGAAATCTAATTTATGAAGATAAGGAGAGTCACTTTATCATTGCTGAGAAATTAGATGTCAGACAGATTTAAATAACATTAATATCAGGTTTATCACATTGATTACATATCCAGCAAGAAAACTTATGAGACAGACTTCATATGGACCTAAGTTTCAATTCTTACACAGATTTGGATACAATCAAGAAGGTCTTCAAAATTCCCCTTCAATAACAAGTTGAGTGTTCCTCTCCAAACTACAGCGGGATCATAATTATCCATCAAAAATTGACACTTTAAACATGTATCGAATGTGTTGCATTCTGAATTGTTGTTGTAGTTTTTGTTCTTGTTATGATTGCTATTAATGCTCTTATTGATGTAAAATTTGAAGATTTGCAAGAGGATTTTTGAACTTGTAAAATTTGAAAAATCCTATGTTTCTTGCGTAATCTACCTATAAAAGATAACATGAGCTGAGGTGGCACTCTTTATAAAATCAGTTAGGATAAGTTAACATTGTGTGGGAGCCTGCCATATACCCTATCTTGCACTGAGAAGTGGATTATAAGACACAAAGCAATAACAGCGACAATCATGGTGTGTCTTTAGGCAAGGCAATATATACTCCAATTGCCTCAGCACTAATTATGTTGATGTCCTATACAACAACAAAAAAAACCAGAAGATACTGCACGTATTAAATGTTGATAGAAGTATTTTTTATCTTTTCTTTCTGTCACTCCTTACCAACGATACCAGCTATAGTACTATTTTGAGAGGAAGTTGATTCCATTATTAATTACATACACAAGGTAAAAATCCTACTGATAATAAAGACAATCATTAATTAGTGTGAATACAGGCAACACTACATAAATTTCTTTACTTCATTAAAGCTTGTATTTCACTGCCTTTTATGCAGTCTTCAAATTCCTTGCACGATGAAAGTTTTGAAGGGCAGAATCTATTTTCTTACATTTGACTTTTAAAAAATAAACCTACAGCCAGTCAGCAATATTTGGTGTACCCTTACATTCTGCCTTTTTGTTAACGGAATAATATTTTTAAATGGCAGAAATTTCTTCTTCAAATTTCAGCTTTATCTCTTAGCGACAAAATATATCAATACCATTGAATTATCAACTAACAAATATGAAAAAATGTCAGACCATCATATCTTTAAGGAAAGCCAGACAATTTTACTATGCTATCACTCGGCATTGCCATGATTACACCAACTTAAAGTGAAATCCCACCAAATGGAATATGTTTCTCTCATTGATTTAAAGAAAGAGACATACTGCATTTATTTACAACTTATTTTCGGATAGCCAATGAGAAGACAGGATTCATTCAGCTCATTCTTGCATACAATGAGGGTACAAATGCATGTTCTTACATATGTATGGACAATGTCAGCATCCCAAGACTTGTCCACATAATATGACTAAAATGCACAAATAAAAGTCATGACAAACTTACCCTTTGAGCATCGGTGAGTTTTCCTGGACCAGGGTTGCTACCACCTGGAAACACATACCTGTGAATGAGATGTACAACTTTGCCAACCATATTCAGCTTTTTCTGAAAATAAAAAGAACTATTTTTCATATAAAATATACCCAACCTCTCTGGCATCCCACCACAAACCCTAAAATGGAGATGAATACAAATGATAACATCATGCTTATTGTCAAAGCAATCCATACAAATCAGTGCTAGAGAACTTTGACTCACAAGGTTATAACTGACCTAACATCCGATATTATATAACAATATCTCAAAGTTTCATGATGATCCAAATGAGACTTCAGTTCATGCTGATCTGACCTATTTTGCCATTTCTCTGGTATAAATTTATACGAGATAAAGATAGAGCTAACAGCCCAACGCATTGAACAAATCAGATTAAATTAGATTTAAAATCAGATATCTTCTTTCCAACATGAAGACTTAACATCATCCAATTAGGAGTCATGTTCTGGTGATATTTTAATTATCCAATAGAAATGCAGCTTTCAGAAATCTGGAAGTAAACCAAATTGTTTTGCACACACTGATGCTCATCACCCATATTGCTCAGTCTCCTTAACAGGAAAATGTAAGATGTCATATAATTGTCTGATAAAATTAGCAATTACGGTAAAAATAGAAGTTACCAGAATATAACCCCAAATCCATTGCTGTCAGATCTTTACATAAGACAATGGAGATCTGATTTTAGTCAGACAGAACCAATTAGCTAATAGAAATATCATTACTAATGGTTGGTTTCTAAATTTAACATAGAGATGTGAACCAACAAACCAATACATTTTAACTAATTTTAATTGCATAAAAGAGGTAGAAAACACATTAATGTTACAGCTGTATTTTATTTGATGTTTTGTTACTTGATAATTATTGGTTATTATTGGTTATTATTTCCACTGACATATTTTATCAAGATGACAAAAGGCAAGTGCTGACAAGCACAGTACTGTTCAGATCTAGTCATCATGAGGTCTGGACTCCATAAAATAACATATGTTAACCTTACTACCTAAATTCTCATTCATAGATTGGAAAATGTAATTAAAAAGGTATCTGACTTAAATCAATCAATAACATGAAATGCTAACTACCTTTGTAGACATTTTGTTTCGCAACTAAAAAAGTCGATGCAAGAATACCTTGCAAAATAAAGATGTAAAATTTCAGACATTCTCAGTGTGCAACAGAGATTGAAAACAACTGAACTAAAATAAGAATAGTCCACTGGTCATTACAGACAAATTAAATGTCAGATATATTTAAATAAGCATCATTATTTATAACTTATAAAATCATAAAAATGGAATAAATGGACAATGATAGTTCCTACCCTTATTTTATTTAAAAGTAGGTTTAATACCTAGACTGGTCCTTATTCATAAAACTGTCATTAATAAACAGATTTATCACATTAATTCTGCAGATTCAAGTGACAACAGAGAAGAGACAAATATCATCTGGGCATTAGTGTCAATCAATACACACAGAAGCATACCAAGGTTTGAATTATTTAACACTTTAAACATGTCAAAAAGGATGTTTTTATTTATCAGTGCTGTTGCTCTTGTTGCCATGATTAATATTGGTAACATTATTGCTGTAAAATTTTTCATGAGGATTTATGAACATGTAAATTTTGAGAATCCTATATTTCTTGTGTAATCCATCCATAAAAGTGGACGCGAACATAGATAGTACTGTTAAGATCAGTCTAAGTCAACTTCTATTGTGCATACTTAGGCATGGCCATTTACTCCAACTGCCTTATCACTAAATAACCTACTTGTGTTGATGTGCTACTATGGTGTGTCCTTCGGCAAGGTTATTTACCCCAACTGCCTCTAACTAAATAACCTATTTGTGTTGATGTGTTACCAATGAGGGACATGCAGAGATATTTTCACAAGAAGGAATGTCAACTCATTAGAATGTGCAGGGTTATGGAATGTTTTGTTTTTATCTTTTACACTCACTCCACCACCTCTCTGATGTGTGGAGAAATTATAAATCATGTAAGCAATATATTTTCCACAAATTGAAATATCTCGTGTGAGATTTGCAGACATTCAAAGTCTCGAGAAATATATATGTGAGGGACATGCAAGCAGGTAAAATCTTTGAAGTATGTTTGTGACAGGTAAGGTCTTTTGAAGATGAGTTCCGTCAAAATATGCCACCCATAATGGGTCTCAGGGTAGTCTACTAGTTTGAGGTGGTTGCCTTTACAGATTACTGTTTGCATGGGTTTAGTCTCAGTATGGGCAACATGGGCATGTGATAAACATTTTGACAGAACTCATCTGTCCCATGGGTCAGTGGTTCTTCCTGGGGTTTCAATGTTTTTATCTTCCATAAACCTTAGTGGTCGACATGTATAGCCTATCACATGCTGAAAAAGGCATGAAACCCACAAAATGTCAGTAGTCTGTCTTGAATTTCTATATCACAGTTATCCCTGATAGAACAGTGATACTCGACATCTGGAACCATATAGGAATTTTATAACATCTTCAGTTCTTGAAGAACAAGATTTGATTATGTTCATGAGATAATAGAAGTGAACTCCAGCTCTAGATTTTATTCATCGTGATGCCAGGAAGTTTCTCGTTTTTAATCTGCCCTATATCTATTTAAGTTAGTATTACTTGGAAGTTTTCTTTCACAGCATTTACTTTGGTAAACAGCTGTTTTTGACATTGTATGTCTTTGATGCATAAAAGAAAGGGTAATAATTCATTCAACACTCAAAAGCAGTTTCCTAATTGCATGCTTTTCAATTTGCAGTAGCACAAAATATTATTTTAAAGGCCATCTACTGCACTAATATTTCATTGTTGAAATTTCTTACACAAACTGTTTCACAGTTCAAATCTAATGCACAAACTGTTTCATAGTTAAAATCTATCACACAAACTGTTTATTTGTTGAAATTTGCCAGTTCTTGAAAATCACAACTTCAAAAACTAAACATCTGGATAAAAAAATCAAACAAGTATTACTATGTTTTCTATCCACACATTAAAGAAAACAGTCAGAAACAGCATGAACTGTTCCACAAATTCAACAACCAGCGAAATTATGCATGCTGAGCAGTCACAATGACCAGGGGGTTTTCATGGCTAAAAACTGCTATGGAAGAGAGACAACCACTTTTTTTTTTTTAACCTAGACTTAATTATTGTTACTTATTAGTATAAAATATAGAAACACAGCAACCTAAACCAACAGTATTGGTGTAGATTATGTCCATAGTAATTTTATTTGTTATGGATACGTATTGATAGAACAAGGCAATTATATCTCGTTGTTTATTTAAAATAATTGTAACACATATATCTCCAATCTCATCTGTAATATAGGATGAAAGTCACTTGAATTTGTTTTGTAAATTTCTGTAATATTCATGAAATGATGAAGTAACTGCTGTCCAAAAAAGCAAGTTTTACAACACTCACATACACAGAATGAAGACTAAACATGTTGAATGTTACATTAAGATTAATAAATCTGAGCTTGTGTCATTCTGTAATTTCAACAGCAGTCAACCAATCTGACTCATCTGGTCATCATCAAAACCTTCCAAGCTTAACCTTTCCAAAATGGCCAGGTCCACAGCTGCACTAATATAATCATCATCATTAGAACTGTTCTACGAGTACTGATTGAAAATCAATACAAAACAGACTCTTTCGCTTTTCTTAGCTAAAGTCTTACAATTAATAAAGTTTTACAAGGACCAGATTACTTTCGAGTCATTGTTTAAAAATTGGCTGTCCTTTTGTGGATGCCAGAAATTAAGGTGAGTGCATGCAAAAACAGGCAATTTCTTCAGAAACAATTAATCATCTTGATTTTTTTAAGAGCAATATTTTAGTGCTGTTCCTATCTTATTTTGGTCAATTAAATTGCCACTTTATCCCAATGCTAAAAAAACTAAAACAACTGGCTATGAAATATTATTACAAGTTTAGCAATGCTTGGAAATTCAGGTTTATCTGTGTGCTAGTAAAGGTCACAATTTTGCATTGTCTGTTTCATGAAAGGCATATTTTAAAACAGTAATTGAAGAAAAAATGAGTTTAGAATCACAAGCATGACATTCACTGAGTAGTTTACCTCCATCAAAGGCTTGCTAATTTTAAATCAATGACTCAAAAGTGATCATAGATCACCTTTGATCTCTTCGTTACTTGTGGAGACAAAATAACCAGGAGAGACAAAATATAAGACAAACTTTAATGAGTATTTATATATTTTAATAGAAATATTCAAGAGCAGCTCATACTTTTGTGGTCAATTCATATAAAAATTCAGACTATCCAACTATTTATTGATCATGGGATAAAATACGTTTTGCCACATTACATCACCCATACATATAAAAGTTTCTCCAAATTATGCTTTATTTTCTTTTAAAAAGAAAAAAATTTGCTTTTCAGACTACATCAACACAGAGTGGGAAGGTAAAACGAGGTGGGGACTTTAATCCTCCAGCTTTTGGCTAATATTTCAATGAATTATTCACTGTAACAAGATTATTTTTCCAATTAGTCCTGCCACAGAATAAGGCAGGAAATAACTTGGTTTTGCCTTACATCTATTTTTCACCTTTATCTGTTGTACTGCCGTATGTTACCTGGGGTGAATCATTATTTCTGCAAGTGAGTGATTATGCAACTACATGCAACAGGAAGCACAAAAAACATGGTATACATGAGTATTTGACTGTGACTATTATTCACTCTCCTATGGATTCAAGGTTGATTCATTTCAAACTGTGGCACAGGTCATTTGGATTTTGTCAGGGAGTGAAAGTTCTCCATTATGTTCACCGGACACTGGGCTGATTAGGGCTGACGGTAGGTGTTTAGAGTTGAGAGTAGCTGTATATAAAATGGCGTGTTGTCCGTACGTAGGTGTATCCTGTTTAGGGTTGAGTGTAGTTCAGTGTGCTGTCCATACATATATATATATATATATATATATATATATATA
>QKMX01096207.1:0-10450 GCA_003401595.1 Venustaconcha ellipsiformis | reverse complement strand
ATATATATATATCACATCGTTTAATTTTCGAAGTGTTTAATGGTGCGATTCCTGTTTTTTTCTTGTCGTTGATCACATAAACGGAATAAAGACAGACAAAGAACTTTTGACCTTGTTACCTCGAAAGAAAGTAACAGCAAGGTAAAAGTAATGTATAATTTTAAAAATCTCGCAAAATCTTTTATATCATAAAACTCTGTTACAGATGAAATATTATTTCTTTCAATAATAGTAGTTTCAAAATGTTTTAATATTTATCCACGATCAATAAAATTTGTTGCTGATATAATACATCAATCAATTTTTCAATAACAACATTTGATAGAATCTTCTTTCGATATTCACTTACCGTTTAAGATATTTGCTTCATTGCTGCTGGTCAAACACCAGTTCATATATTTGTTTAGCGCTTCTCTGTCGTATTCAACCCAAATCTTTCAGCATATTATCAACTTCAAATTTGTTAAGCAAAATAAAACTTTTTTTTGTTCTGGTTCTTCTTCGACGCTGGTCAACACGTTGACATCACCACGAAACATGTTTCTTATAGCCTCTTCAAGTTGATGTGTTCACAACATTAGCTCGAGTAACAAACCGTTCCAATTTATTCAACTATTTAACACAGAAATAAAATGCTTATCACTCCATTGATTAAAGATCGATCTTTAGAATACCCTAAGATTTTCTCTGGCAAGGCAGCAGTGGGTCCAATTCATGACAGCTTATCTTTCATATCTGACATAAATATTTTTATCTTTCTCTATTTCAGATATCTCGAGAAATGCAAGTCTAATCTGTTAAAATATAAAAAGATCTAAGGCGATCTAATAGAATCCAATCGGATCGCCAGTGATCTACTCGAAGACCTTTGAAATCTGCTTAAATAATCATCATAACCGCGTCATTTGACCAAACGTTTATCACCACGTTCTTTTATCACTCGTTCGATAACAAATATATCTTGTGTTGTTAGTCGAAGTTCCTGTTCGTAGAAACTTCCTATGACATCTTCATCTGCAAGATCCTTTTAGCTTAAATGTTACCAGTATTGTTGCTAAAGTCTTGTCGATGACAAACACTTCTTCAGACCAGCTTGGGGTAAAACTTTTTCTGATATTTTTTCTTTAATGAAATTCTGACACGATCACTAATGTTAAACTCGTGTTTGCGATATATGTTCTCCTTTTTCAAGAACTGGATCTTTTATAGCATCGTTCGGTGACATTCCAGTTGTTCGTGTTTAGTGTTATTATAATCTGATATTGTTGCTGACATATCGTCAATATATCTGTTGTTGTTGTTTTCTGTAAGCTGCTTCTAGATCATTAAATTTATCGTTCGATTTACAACATCACTCTTTCCTCTGTTACCGGTAACATATTTTTATATTGTTTTGTTTCTCAAACTCGAACATTTTGTTAAATAAACTCTGTTCCATGATCAGTCCAGATATCATTTGGTTTTCGTTCCGACTTAATAATATATTCTAACGCGTTTGTGATCGCCGGTCCAGTTTTATCAGCAACAGGAACACTAAACGCGTATTTGCTAAAAACATCAATGACTTTAAGCAGATACCGTTCGCTATCAATGTACTGTGCAATGTTCTGCCTATCTGCGAGATATATCGCCCAGATATCATCAACTGTGTTTGCGACCACCTTTCGCGAAGAATCTTTTCTATGTATGTGTAGCTCATGTACTAGTGTCTCCATCGCAAGCTTGCTAGGCATACCAACGCCAAGTTTAAAATTTTCACCAATGATGCCTTGTACTAGTTTTCTGCTAAATCGTTGTTGCATATTATCTGGTTTCATATGTCGTAGTACGTCAAGCATAAACCGATCGCAATCTATGTTGTCGTCGACGTGATTGTGAAAAGAAATATCATGACGCATCGCAATTGCATCAATATGTCCTGGTAACGGTTCGTCTTTTTAATCGAATTGCTGAACAAGTGGATTCCACGGACCGATATATTTGTGTCCTGGCATTGTCCAACCTCCCTTTGGTTTTGGTAATTTGCCAATAATGTTATGGATATCCAATCCTTGTCCGATGACAGCTCTGTGATTGCAACGCTGTAAATAAGCAACAATATTATTTTACTCCAAACACAGATTATTGTTCACATCATCGCAATTACATTTCACTTATATTTAGTCGCTTACCAAAATAAATTAAACGTCGGACGTTATTTTCTGAGTGCTAGCACTCTGGGCTTGCACTGTGATTGTATTATCGGATTTATCTTGTTTAAGGGACATAATTTTCGCCTGCACAGACATCACATATACTTTTAATAATGTTTCTGTTATTAGCATGTTTTTCTGTTGTTTCATTGATGTTATTAGTTTTGGTTCTGCATTTGAGACAGTATGATGTCATTTTTATACTTGATAGAGACAAAATTAATGCTTGATCGTTTACGATCCAAGAAAGGCTTTACGGTCATTGCTTATACTATGAAACGGGTCAAATAGCAGATAAACTTTAAAAAGTTAACTGGTTTGCCATCAGGCCTGGACACTTCCGCCCAGGACAGTGCAAGATAAACATAAGGCAATTATAACCACAAGCTAAAGTTCCAACTGGCTAATGCTTATTAGAGTTATAGTTTATTATATATTTTTTAAGATGTGCTGTTTGACAACATCACTTGGCGGAAGTCCAACCAAGTCAAATTAGTTAGTATAAAGCGCTATCCAATGCTTCCAGATCCGTCGTGAAAATCGTGCATATTGATGACACAGCCATGATTAGTTTCTGGCGATCTATTTGCTCACTCATCTTTTGAAAATACTCAAATAAATCCGCTGATATTTTTAAGTTTTATCACCAATTTCAAAATTATTTAACGCAGACAATTTCTTGTTCCCGGTAGCATCAGTCCTCGGCCACGATTTCCACCAGTCCGTTTTATCACTGGGTATATCTGTATTCCACATCCTATCCCTAACAGGTTTGGTAATAAACTTCCTGGAATCCATGCTAGCAGCGGGCCTAAATATCCACCCCTGACCGCGTTGTGGTTCGTTCTTGTGGTTCTTTTTCTTTTCTTGTTATAAGAGTTTTTAGTGCTCGTGTTGTCGGCTTTGTTATAATTATTGATGAGATAAAATTTGGATTTTATAGCGTCGACTGTTACTGCGTTTGATTCCGTCACCGGTGACTCCGTCTCCGAATACATCTTTTTTGTCGCTTTTGATACTGTACTGGACGTTGAAGCTAATCATAACTTTCCCAACACAGGTAATATTTTTGGCAATAATGTTCGTACTAAAGTAGCTATCGTTGTTCCGATTGATAAGCAAGTATCGCTTTCGATATGGAAAATGCCGTTAATTGTGCCACTGACATAAAAGTCTTACATTTTAACAATATGGATATCTGGCATTGTGATATAAACAATTTTATTGGAATGATACGTATTTAGAAATCTATTTCTAATGAAACCGCTATTCGTTTAGCTATAGCTCATGATAGTTTTTGTACTTGTCATTATGACAAATTAATATCGCGCAATATTTCATTATTAATTGTATCAAATAAAATATTTGTTTTCAATAAACCTGTACAGTCATCCTACCTTGTACAGCGTCATGTCTAATTTATATATCAAAATGTTGCAAGTGCAGCTTAAGGATAATATTGTGTAACAACTGGAGGCCAAGCAGCTCCTGAAACAGCTCCTAACGTCCACGTTACCTCAATATCAGCGGTTGATCCAATAGATCGTCCCTGTGCATAGACACATCGAAATTAAATATTGGGTAAAGAGATCGAAACTCTTCGACAGATATCTAAGATCCAGTAATAGCGTCCTGATACTTTTGATTCGCATTCATCAGGTATATATACGCACATGATAATTTTAACGTATTATTTTTTGTAAAGTTACATTCAATCGTTCGTTGAAGATATTGCTTATAGTTTATTCTGACGAATATTCGCTTTATGTCAGCGCTATCAAAACAGAATTGTTTTGTTCTTGACTGCCAAACCTTTCCTGTTGTTGAAACACAACAAGTATATGTCTCGGTAACTGTTCGCTAGGAGCTTCTGTTATTCTCCATGTGCAATTGGTTGAATTTGCCACTGCAGTTTGATAAATCATATGCTATTCAAAATATATCTTTCTGCTGTACGTAGATAACATTGTTTCACGTTCTATCAATTTTAAAGCAGATACTACAACTTGTGGCATCCATAATTCTAGTCGTGAAATCTTAAACTGGTGATCAGCACCACCAGCTTGCATTAGACAACCGTTCTGATCAGCTCTGTCAAGTATAAGCGTATGTTTAAAAACCACGAAATACTTTGTTATAGTCTCGGCAAAACCCAAATATTGTATTTAAGGGAAGATTGTAAGACTGTAAGATTAGCTGTTGTCAATATACTTCCTTGTATTTCAGGTAAGGCTTTGTGCGGCAACAAATACGCGTTTTTGTCTCGTGTATTAAATGTTATGATGCCCATCTTACCATGTTCATTGGAGTTCTCCTCAAGATATACAATGCACTCAAACTACGTTCCAGAATCGTATACGGTTATCTCATAGGCAAGACCAAGATAAATTTAATTTAGACATTTTTATTGTAATCGTTAGACAAAATCGTGATTTTTTTTTATAATCACCTAAAACTCAGCGACATCAACACGAGTGCTAGCACTCCGAGGTTTAGCTCGTGAAACTGTTGTTGTCATTATCACACGTGCTATTTCTGATGCTGCTGCTATTTCAGAAATGACCTGTTTTATATCCGGACCTCTTGGAACTCCACCTTTGATTTTAATTACAAACTTTTGTCCAACAGCTGTTCCTGCAG
The DNA here is from genome assembly GCA_003401595.1 of Venustaconcha ellipsiformis. Classification (NCBI taxonomy): domain Eukaryota; kingdom Metazoa; phylum Mollusca; class Bivalvia; order Unionida; family Unionidae; genus Venustaconcha; species Venustaconcha ellipsiformis. Next base: position 5,618 of record QKMX01096207.1, on the reverse strand, counting down.
CAGATGAGGCTTCTATGGCAAAAGCCTTTGACGCGTCTAACGCGATTGGTGCTACTTTATGAGCTATTCCAATGTATATTTTCGATTATATTCGAGAATATATATTTAAAAAAAAAAATCTATGATTTGTAATTCATATTCGTTGGTTCCTCTTGTTATACAAATTGTCTGATAAAATTGGCTTTGTTCAGCTACTGACACAGATGAAGATAGTAATTAACAATTTAATTGCTATGTTGTATCTGATGATCTGTACGTGATACTTGGTTTCGACATAATAGGATACTATATTATCCGTCTCGAATTTACTTGCATTAATGAACCAGGTGTAATATCAGGGCTAAACGAATAAATCGTTGTCCTTGGCTACCTCGTACCGTGCATGACCCAGTTGCAAAAGAACAGTTTACCAGGATTGTATTTATATATGTGGTGTTGACGGCTGACTTGCTTTCATTTGATAATGTTGCAGATGTGTCAGATCCGTATTGTTGATTATTGAATCCGAGCAATGACCCGATTGTGCATTGGTCGCTAAAATCGATAAACAATTTGTTGTTAGCGATATTCATGCTCGTAACGTGTTATAGTTCGAAATAATCTCAAAATTATCAGAAGATATACCATTACTACCAGTACGTATCAGATATTTTATTGTTTTATTGACATATGTGACGTTGCACTCGCCTTGTGGTATCTTAACAGATTTCCACTTAACGACGCCATTGGTTTTCTCTTCGAACGTAAAATCGTCATAGACGTTAGTTTTACCATTTTTTATAGAGTGTCAGATAGTAGTAGATAATAATCCGATTTCATAGTGCATTGGGGACCTAGGCTCAAGTACGATAGCAGAATTACAACAAAATGAAATGTTTGCGCTGTTCGATGTCATCTGAGATGAGTCGAGTAACAGTGTCATCAACGACATTTTTATTTATTATTCGCAGATAAAAATGTAATAACTTGTTTGCGTTAGCAAATCAAGTCGCTCTGTAACACATATTGTCAGTCGTTAAAGATCCGTTTGATCTTCGATGATCAAGTAATTCAACCATTTCATTGTCTATTTCCGTGCTAGTGCATCCAGCTTCCCTTGATAAGATCAGCAACATGAGTCGATAAATAATATCAGCGGCTGAGTTAAAGATCTTCAATCCTTAGCCTTCTTTCTCTTCTACAGTATCATATTTAGATTTTAATTTATCTTTTTCAAATTGTTTATTATGATCTACACTCTGCTGCTCGTTTTTCATTTTATTTAACTCCTCATCTTCTTTTTCTTTCACCATTGTTTGAAAATTGTTGCAGCTGTAAAACCTCTTTCACATCTTAAAACTCTTTCAAAACCCCCAAATATATCACAGCAATAACGCTTTGTAGGATTATTTGAAGATATTTTTCAGCATCATCAACATCAGTTGCATAAGCTAAACCATTTCTATCCTCGTCTGCTTCTTTTGCATTACATTATTTAAACATTTTGAACAAAAGAATTTTCTTCACTATTAGTCCATGATCTTATTTTTGTGTGGTTTTTCGAACCAAACATATATTTAGTCAGACTCGAAGGTAAGATATTATTTCTTTCTTGTTTACTACCTCAAGGATCTTTTTTGTCTCTTGTTTCTCTCATCTGCTTGTTAATTAAAGTAGCTTTTCCCTCATATTTCGTTAAATGTCTGCTTGTCGTGCATAATGAATACCAATTCGCTCAACATTATCCTCATAAGTTTTCTTTTGTCCTTTCTCGATTAGTCCTCGCAAACCTTTTTCTTTTGATTTTTCCATATAATCAGGTGCTTTCTTTTATCAGCACCTGCTTGCTAGGCAAGTACAGATTCGGTGATAGACTTAAAGAGTCTTACAGTTTCTTCTACTGTTTGTTGTTGTTCAGCACGTTCTTGCTCAACATTTTTCTTGAACGCAGTTCTTGTAGCCACATATATCTTTAGATGATTTATCAGCACCTTGTCCATTGTAGTGAATAACACATTAATTTTTATATATCTTTACAGTCTAAGAACCTGTCAATTCCACATCGACACATATGCTTGATATCTCTGGCAAGTTATTGAATAAAAAACTGTGATTTCCACGAGTGGCTAATGATACAGCTCAACAAATGTGTCTCTAGAAACATCACCGCATTGTTCTCGTGCTATGTTTTGCTGTCAAGTCCCTTAAACAGTATAAAACCTCCCATATTTCTTATTATAAATCAATCAACGTTATACAAACCTTAGGCAAGATAAATTGCATTACTTCTTCGGTGTCTTGACAATGAAAAGTAATATTTGATCTTGTCCATTTCAGTATCGCTCATAAAAGACAATAATCTTATTCTCGTCCGAGTCCAGTTCTGCAACAGGAGCAAGATCTGGTGTCCTTGTAACAAATATATCTTCGCCAGCACCAAGTTCAATTTTTAGTTTTTCGTTGCACTCGTTCAGCAATTCATAATCGTCCTGATGGGGAATCATAGTGTAGATATAAACTCGATAGTAGTTGCATATGTCGTTGAGTAACAAACTCATTAGTAAGTTTGTTTTGCCAGATCCAGTGCATATCTAGTACCAGGTAACGAGAATCCGGTAACTAGTAGTTATGTTTAATTTTTTTTTTGCTTGATTGGTGTCAAAGTTTATTATGTTCATCATATAACATGTGCATAAAATTTGTCAACGGCAGTTTTAATAACATGAGTTACAACACAAAATTTTGGTACATTAATAAGTAGTCCAGCCTGTGAAACAACTCTAACAACAGCAGATGTTGATCTAACAAATTATCTAAAGCGATCTGGTGACATAAAGACCGGCAACCTTACCATATTAGGTCAGCGAGTGTTAGGCTTTGAAACAACATGTCCACCAATCAACCTAGATAATCCACAAGCCATAAGCTCTGCACAACTTAATGCTGTCAGTAATGGTAAGTTGTCAATGACTGATAGAAAGATGACCGGTAACTTAAGTATATCAGGTCAGCGAGTGCTAGAACTTGAGACAACATATCCACCTATCGACGCAGATAACTCACAAACAGTAAGCTTTGCACAACTTAATGCTGTCAGCTATAGTAAGTTGTTAATAACTGGTAGAAAGATAACTGTAGATATAAACATGAGTAAAACAAAGATTGAAAATCTTGAAACTGAATACCCCTACTAACATAAATATCTCACAAAAGGTAAGCTTTGCACACTTTAACTCGGTAGATAATGATAAGTTATCACCTGGTGGGACGATGGCTGGAAATTTCGATATGGGTGCGAAATTAATATTTGATACTCAACTTGATAATACAACATTGACCAATAATGTAAAGGTTGTAAAGGATAACTTTGTAATAAAATCCGGTGATACTTTGGAGGGAAATCTGGAGATGGGATCGAATAAGAAAACAACTACATCAATTCCATCAGTGGTATTAGATTTTACAAATAAAAATTACGTTGATGATAACATAGCAACGAATAGTCCGTCACGAGGAGCAAAATCAGGTGATACGATGACAAATATGTAAAGCATTGGCTCGAATTAAATAACAACGGCCAATAATCAGGTTGCCCTATTTGATCTAACACAAAAATTGTCTGTTGACGCTAAAATAAGTCCAGTATCATGGAGTACAATTTCTTCTGCAGATGCTAATTATCTTTAAAAAAATCTGATGGCACAGTTACATGAGCAATCGATATGGCCACCAATAGCATAACTTGTAAGTATGTACCGGTTTCTACATCAGATCTTACCAATAAACGAACTAAAGAATAGTGTCGGTCACATTACACATCTTGCTGATGCTATAAATAATCGTTGGAGTTTTGTTGCAAGTGCATCATGTTATTACTGGGATAATAAGTCAGTTTACGCGTTTGAGTTTAACAGACCCCTATATGACGGGTTAGAGTAGATCGCAGACGGAGAAACAAGTGACTTTTGAATCAAAATAAAGTGTCCAGCGGACGTAGCTACATGGAAATTTCACCTAGGAGGTCGAATCAGAGAAAATTAAAACTTTGAATTACAGGGATCGAATGATGATTCGACCTGGACAAACCGAGTAATATATTGTTTGGTCGTGTTTAAGTTTCTCAGCAATATACACTTTATCCTGAAAAAAAAACGCAAGCAAGTATTTGTATTTCCTGATTTATGTATTAACTGTGAGGGATGGTGATCCTTACACAGGTTTGTCGATGTCAGATATATACACTTGACGGTTTTAATGTAAATATAATCTATAATGTTAATTGATCCTCCATCGATCAGGGTTTCAAAAGTGCTTAATGCTATATGCTAAACCCTAAAATGGTTTTTAAAATATATGTTGTTGATTCGCTAGGCCCAGAGAGTGTGGAAGAAGTAAGAGTAATAAATATAATTGCTCAAATGAAAAAATTACCTCTACGTTCGCCCGGTTTAACTAAGAACAGCGATAACTTTGCCAGAGGTTCAGGGATGAGAGATCATCAACTGAAATACGCTATCAGAGACTTTGATATAATTAGTAAATGCTGTCCTGTAAACGACTGGAAGGAGCGGTGATTAAAGGTTTAAAATATTTGATAAATATACTGCTCGAGATAAATAAAGAAAATGTTTTGACTAAATATAAACTTGTAAAAACAAAATTTCATGTTGGTAAGAAACCAGAGCAAGAACAAAAAAGATTCACGATGAGCTTGACAAAGTAGCTGAAACAACATAAGTTAAGGACGTCTAGTATTTCGTGTACACGCTTTAGAATATTATGATAAAAAGACGCTGTTAGAAATAGTAAAAGAAACAGTACTGACACAAACCTGCTGTCACGATTGCTGGACCCGGTTATCAGGAATTGTATAAACTTGGGTATTGTTAGCACGTTTGATGTGCAAAAATCGCCGCAGACAATGTTAATCCCTTATGCAAGTTGCTGTAGCTCGCCAGCCAAACTATGGTTAATAGCCGTTAGTCAAAGGCTTGTGGTATTCACACCCAGGTGTTAAATATTAATTCAGAGATCAAAGGAAGCCGCAGGGTGAACATGGCATGTTCTCACCCGCCACATGGACAGACAGCAAGAAGACATTGTCCGCCACGTTGATTGGATCAGTCCACAGAGACCTCCAATCGGAGTTAAGATAAAGGGTGTGATTAAAGCTTAGATCGGAATTACAGATCAAACTCGCAGTAAAATTATCAGTAGGCTCCTATACAGATTTATAAGAAAAGGGTTACTCCGGGGGAAGCCACTCGTAATTCGGTGGGAAAATTTGGGACCAGATTCTAAGAGAAGAAAAGGTTCGAAAAGGTCAGTAAGTTATTTGCTCGATTTTTGCAAAACATTACGGCGTCATAATTGTAAGTATCTGTAGTATGTATGCTTAATTACTGCGATTGTCTTAGCATGTAGAAATACCTTGTAGTGTTTTATTTATATGCGTATTTGTGACATGGATTTGAGTTTGCGTAGAGAATTATGTAGATTGCTAGCTTGTCAGAGTTAATTTTGTAATTTGCTGGTAGGTTACTTCAATGGTTGAATTGGAGTTTGGGAAAATGAATGAAGCATGTAAGATTAGTTATAATATCAGAGCATGGATATTTGAATATTTTTATTTTTGTATG
>QKMX01096085.1:0-11402 GCA_003401595.1 Venustaconcha ellipsiformis | reverse complement strand
GACGAAGTATCTTTATACCGTTCATCAGTTAATACCTCATATTTCTTTAACCATGTTGCTGTAGGAATCAAACGTATTTTCTTCTTCACGTTCATACAAATCAGTTTTATTCACCAAATCAGAATATTCTCTTTCTGTTTCATCAATAATGCCAAGCTTATCTGATCCAACTTAAAACTTTTTTGAGAACAAAATATTGTCTGATAATTGCGTATGCGTCTACGAAATTTTGTAGCATTATGTTTCGGATTTTTTTCTGTATCAACTTCGAAAGGGCTAATAATAAAATTTATTTAAGTAGTAATTCTTAGTATGGTTGCGTAAATATTTTCTCAACTTCAGTGTAATAATTTTGTAATGACTATTGTCTAGAGCGTTGAAGAGATGTAAAATGGAATATCATTTTCTTCACTGTCACAGTACTATCTTTTTCAAAACTTACTGGTTCGACTTCTTAAAAAAAAACGTGTCTAGCTCAGCATTATTAAAATTATCAATTTCCTAGTCAAGATATTTTATTATCACTAGAGATTTTTTTTTAATTGTTATCGGTTCAAAATTAAAATCAAACTTTTCACTTATCATTGGTAAAATCACGTTTAAGTACACTTTGATTATTTGCACCATATCTGCTGATATACTAGTGATTTTAACAATGGTTTCTTTGTCATGGTAGTATATACCGAGATGCAAATTTCTCGTTTTAAAAAAACTAATATGCAAACTTTGGTTTCTTTATCATTTTATTATTTTAGCTTCAACTAATTTGTTGAGACTATTACAATTGTCGTTTATTCGTTTTCTTCACGCGTTGTTCCACCATGAGCTCGTGCTTTTATTAGATCGAATTGAATTATCAAATCTATATCATCATTGTCAAGCTCGAGCAATATTTTTAGCAGGATTTCAACTTGATTTTATTCTTTGCGGCAATTATTAGGATGACAGTATCTGCTTATGATATCAAAGTTTCTTATTGCTTCTTTTAGTTGTCCTCGAATATGGATAACTAGAATAAATTAATTGCACTTTCTGAGAATACTGTATTGTTTATAAAACTGATTATATAATATTTTATATTTTGTATTTTATTTCCAGTTGTGATCTAACGTCAACATCTGTTGTAGAAACATCTTTTCTTGTATTAAACATGTTATCGTGTAATTCTCTTGCAATGGTTACAGTTACTCTTTCAGACATTATTCTACAACATTAGATTAAATTTGATCATCGGGTGTTGATATTTGAAGTGCTGTCAATCCTGAAAACAGATATTCAGCAGTGACAACATAAATTTTATTATAAATGTATTTGTTTACAGTATTCGCATTTGGAATTGTAAAATATTGAGTTGTTGAAATATACGTGTTTGATGTGCTATACAATTTTGCCCATTTGATATCACCGTTTGATCCTTCCAATCGCCAATCATAAATTAGCCCAACGCTAGAGTTAGATCGACAGCGCAAATAAAATTGCCAAAAAGCACAGCAACAGGACATTTGATTTTATTTCAAAAGTCTTTGGTTTCTCTTTTAGTCTTTCATTCTTGTCTATAATAAACAGCGAAAGCGTGATGAGGATAATTTTCAGGAGAAGGAGTTGATGAGAATACCTCTTACCCAACTAGGTTATCAGATACTTTATAAAGTATTGGAATATACCCAACATTGTTTTTGATTCGTTTTACACCACTAGATAAACTCTGAACATACGTTTCATTTGTTAGATTATTAGGGTTATTTGGATCATATGTTGTTGTTACTTTGCTGGATCTCATAGTTATGTTGCTTGCATTGGTCCACCAGATAATTTTAAATACGAAGTGAGTGCTCCTTTTAACTGAGCACAACTTATAGCATCATTATTATCAGCTGGTGGCGAATTTATTGAAAGCCCAGTTACTTTTGACTTTTTGCTCATTATCAGGCTACCAGTTATTGTGTCTCCGGCTTCATTAAGCTTGCTATCGTCAACATATTTTGGTTAAGAATAACCCAGTGTTTGTGTAATATCAACAATTGTTGTTGGATATGTAATTTCCAACACAATAAATTTGTTTACTTGACATATTAATATGTCCGGTAACCATTCCACCGGTTTTATCACGTCTGTTGTTATCCACATACTTTAACTGCAAATAACTTATCGCTTGGGTTTTGATTTAAGTTTGCTGGTGGATATGCGGTCTCCAAATTTATAATTTTTTTCCTGACGTATTCAAGTTACTGTTTAACTTTCATTCTGACAATGATATTCTGTTATTGTCGATCATTTTTAGTTGTGAGTAACTTACCGCCTGAGTAAGATCAACCTCTGGTGGTGAATAAGCTACTTCTAAACCAAGTTCTCGCTGATTTGACATTAATAAATTACCTGTTATTGCAACACCGGTTTTCTTGACGCGCGCTTCATGTATCAGTTATTGTTTGTTCGTCGGCGGAAATGGACCCCGTGAATGTGGTACAAACTTTGTATAATAACTCATGTTATGTAAAATATATAACATAAAATTATATAACAACAATGACGCATTCATCGTCAACGACAAATACACAAATACTAAATTTTGATACCGAAAGATTAATCAATCATAAACACAAAAACGAGCATCCATATTGTCATTATCTTATTGTTGGTTGTACAAGATCTGGTAAAACAAATATATTATTGAATCTCTTGCTCAAAGACGACTTTAACTACGATCGTTTAACTACGATCGTGTATACATCTACACAATTAATCCGCAGCAGGACAAATATGAGCTATTAAGCGATTACAGCAACAAATTTCGTGATAAGCTTGGCGTTAGTGAAGGTATAGTTATGATCAAACCACCAGAATATTTAGTTCCTGTAAATAATTGTATTTGACTATATCCCGTTAAACAATGAGGAGATGAATAAGATTAGATTCTATTTTTCTTTGTTATGTAACAAAAAAAATGTAACTCAATTTATCTTGCGCAAAGGTTCTATAACGTCGACAGATGTATTCGGCTAAATACAAGGTGCTTTATATTATTTATTGGACTAGATAATATTCATGTAAACAATATTGCAAACGAGCAATGCTGTAATGTAAGTAAATATAAATTTTTTGAATTATATCACAGAGCAACCAAAGGCAAACACAATTTCTTTTTATTTGATAAACTAGAGCGTGATCTACATAAGATGTTTCGTTGTTGTATTGATAAATTTATCTAGACGAATTTTATAAAGCGTTTAAAAACATTAATGGTTTATCATCAAAAAGTTGTATTACTAAAGAAATTTGCTGCATTTCAAATTGCTTTGAAGAAAAGGGTGAAACAGGCAGGTCGAGGTCAACGTGTTGCAGAAGAAGCAACCACCAAACGTTTTAAGCTGGTTATTGAAGCAGTACTTGGGAAACAACCAGAAATATCAGAATTATCTGTAGATGAGCATAAAAATACAACAAAAAGGTTTGTTAGGACAGTTAAAAGAACAACAGCAAGCCGAGTGAAAAAAAAGTGCTTGAAAAACAATTGTTGAAAAAAGTGAAGATGACAATATTGTATCGGAATTGATCAAACAACAGCAGGGATAAATTGATCCATCCCAACCCTCCATTGACGATTAGAAAAAAAGCTGTTGCGGAAAAAGTTTTGAGACAATTGGCATGCTAAAAAATAATAGCCCGAAACGAATATGAAAAATTTATCGATAAAATGCTGACTAAGAATACATTTTATATTCTTGATGATATTAAAAAATGGGACTCTTAAATATAAAGAATCTTTTAGCCTTATTATAAAAATTTGTTTCACATAGGTGCGACTATAGTGATGGTATTAAATATGAAGATGATGTTATACAGATGGCAAAACATTACAATGCGATGCGAATAGGTGTTATAGCTACCGTTATACTTGATACAGCTATTAAGCCTAAGGCAAGAGATAGATTTAGGAAAAGGTTGGAGTTTTTATAGATTACAGATCGCAGTAAAGTTAGGGAAGATGGAAGACTCGGATTTGGTGTTCGAGTTTTTACATGGAACGCAGAAATGGTTGACAAACTGGTGTTGCTGATATCGTCAAAGGAACCTGGTAATGAAAGTAAGAAAATTGACAACGAAATTATTGATATATTGGATCATCCTTAATCGAGCGGATTACTAACATCATCCGAGTACGCAATTTTATACAACGATCTTATCGTGTAAAATAATGTAACACAATAGATAAAATGTCACTAACGTCGACAATATTATTACTCGATTCGTCACAAACAACAAGTTATAGCACAAACTTTTGTGTCTACTATAACCCACCAATAAACAGTATGAAACTGGATTAATTTTGGCACAGTGTGAAATTCATGGCTATTGTAAAAAAAAAACCGTAAATGACGACTTTACATTTTATCCTGGCGCGTGGGTATGAGTTAAAATACTACAAGGAGCATACAACGTAACTGATCTTAATAAAANGATAAAAGAACTAATAACAAAAAACAACGTAGTCGTCGCAGACAATTTTGAGTTAATCCCAAATTTGATAATCGACTTTTCCCCTGCGACAAGTATCGCATCGCTGCTTGGATTTAATCATCAACAAAATGGAAGCGTTGCGGAACAAATATCATACGATGGGGATGTTCCGGTTAGCATAACACAAGTAAACACAATTTTTCTAAATAGTACTATTGCATCAGGATCTTATTTAACGTTTGGAAGTAAAGGTCAAACTATATACAGCTTTTCACCAGATGTTCCACCCGGGTCACTGCAAATTACTCCTCGACAAATAATAGATTATCCGATTAATCCATAAAACTAAATAACGAACATAACATTGTTAACGTATGATAGGTATAACAAAAACATTACTGTCGGCACACGGTGAGGAAGTGGTAAGTAAACTGGTAAATAAAATAAAACAAAAATTATATTTCCCTCAGAACAAGTAATTTTATTACCAATGTGTGAAACACGTTGCAATTTGTGTTACGATTGTAAAATAAAAAATGTCAGCTAAAAATATATTTATTTTGGTAAAGAATATGATACTGACAATGCAACAACGAAATGCAAATATATTGAGTGTCTCGACGATAACTCAAACGACCCAAATAAAGCCGGTCCAAAAACTTTTAATACCAGAGACGATGATGTGTTTTAATTGCCGAACAATGATATTCATGAAGTTCGTGGTAGAATATTAGATGCAGTTTGTAATCTTATTGCAACTGGTACAGAAATTGCATTTGTAAACAATGGCTGGAGTTTGTGCAAAAGTTCACGATATCAACTAGCAAATCAAACAGTGGAGGACATTGATTACCAGTTGCAAGAACAATGTTAATATTGTTTCGTTTTAGCGATGATTATTCAAGATCAATCGCAATAAATATTATGTTGTTTAAAGACAGGAGGCTGAAATGCCATTTCAAAAGAATTTAAAACTATAGATGAAGCTGCGGCTGGTGTTGGAAATGGACTTATTTTCACGCCAGGTGAAGCTAATGCAGCTACACAACATACCTTTGCGGCACTAACCACAATTGCAGCTGGTGGTGCTACAGTATCAACTGCAATAAGAAGCGCATTCGCAAATGCCAGACGATTAAATTATAACGAGGTATATGCCAAGAGAAAAGCGCTTATGGCTTAATTACAATAAATAACAATGATTTTGACGTTAAGCACAATACTTAGATTTTTCACGACCAGCATAAAGTATTTCGAGGGTGGAAACACACGATTATTTTAGATTGGGCAGACCAACATAATTGTCTTATTCGAGATGTACAGTTTGTGATTTCGAAATGGGCGCTGTGGATGCTTCTAATTGTTCCATCAATGGCGAATTTAATAGAGATTAATGCGATGTTGGAATCAATTACAAATTTATTTATTTTTCCAGCATAAAATATTTCAAACAAGTGTTCCTAACGCAACCGAATACATTTGGCGTATTACAGCTGCTCCAAGAGAACAATTGCCATGTCTTATATTTATCGTTTTTCATCAGACACTATGACTTCGGAGCCAACTACAAATTAACGCCGTTTTTGATAGCGCTGACGTTAGAAGAATATTCTTCAGAATAAACTCTAAACAATACCTAGAACGAGCGATATAATGTGATTTTACAGCCGGCGCTGGTAGAAATGTTACTAGAGCTTATGTGTACCTGATGGAGGCAATGCAAAAGTTTCAAGACGCGGATCAAAGATTAATATTGAAGAATTTCATAGGCTTTATCCGATCATTTTCTTTGACGTGCCAAAACACTCAGAACGATCTATTAATTCGATTGCACAAATAGAAGTAAATGAGACGCTTGAAAGAATACCAGAAAATCCAATTAACGTGTTTGCGCTTGTGTCCAGCGTCAGATTCTTGACAATTGACTCGGTGAAAGATAGGATTACGGTACAAGTTTAATGTAACAAAATAAAATATACTGAAAACCAAGTACAGAACCAGAAAAATGTACCAGACGCCGTGTCAGCTTCAAAAATTATCAGCAGCGGTGGCTAAACGCAATTCTGTTTCTTTAATCATATATCCAGCGATAAATTCGCCAACGACAACGTCTCCAACGACAGAGTCGTAAAAAACAGCAGTAAATGCAATGATGACGTAGCAACAAATCATTAAACGTAATCATAAAGAGTCGAAGGAAACCGTTTTTTCTTAAGTTGTCTGTTGCATAAGTAACAGCAATGGCGAAAAATAGCGGCTTTCTTGGAGCAGCACTTTCTGTGATAGGTAGCGCAATACAAAAATTATGCATGTGCTAGGACATTAGAACTAGCAGTAGCATCAGGAACAGTATCAGGAGCAACTAAAAGAGCAGTATCTGGAGATGGCCGACAAGGCGTTATCAAGCGCGGGGGACACCAGCGCCAAGGAAAACAAAACAAGGGTGATTTCTTCCTATCGCCCCACTTCTAACGGGATTAGCGAGAAGTCTACTTCCAAATCTGTTAGGAATCACTCTACCAGGGACCAGACGTCGTTGAGTAATTTTGATATACTTGAAAAATTAAAATCAGCGGAGAAAAATGGAATTCATGGAGTATATTTCAAAGATGAATTAGGCAAGGTACCAGGTGGTTCAAGTATTGTGAACCTGCAGAACATTAATGATGGAACAAGAAATACAAAAAACTGTACAAGATATATTTCTTATCGAACGAGTAATCATAAATCGTGGCAATAAAAAACTCGATAAATTGAATAGTTCGATAAATTTAATAGTTGGTTACCAACTAAAGAGCTAACCGAGTTTAATATTGTGAAATATTGTTTTGTAGATTTTTTCGTAATTGCGTAAGACGGATTTACATTTTACTGGGTTACACAATTATATCAGATATCGTCGGTGGTTGTCAGAAATCGTCATCATATTAAATATTTTGGCAAATATGACATCGATTGTTATATTTTTCTGTCGGTTTGGAATTTTAATGATTAAGAGTTGTTTTATCATCTGCCAAAATCAATTTTTTCTCGGCTACTGTAAAATAAAATTTTAAATATTTTGTGATGTGATACTTACCATTAACAATGTATCGATCAGTTGTCAGTCTTCCATATTTTTTTTACCCCACGACATTGTTGCAGCGATTTCAGTTTCGTTGACATCATTTTCCATGACGTTGGCATCGACATCGTTGTCGCTGATGTCTGCAGCTTCTTGCACTTTGTCTAAAGTTGTTTCCGCTGGTGCTGATGATGTATCATAAATACATTTTAGTTTTACGAAAAGACTCATATTATATGATTTTTTTTATAACTTTAAATAATAGAAGGCATATGGCGTTAGTGCCTTTAAGGAAGCAGTAAAAAGTTTTGTAGGGCGAACACAATATTTCAGTTAGTTTGTTTTTAGTAAACGATAAAATTGTATTCACCAACTCGGAAAGAAAATAATTGAATATTAAAAAATTTCGTATAGTATATGATAGAGATGCTATCTTATTGTGGTGTCATAACTGCATCAGCCAAGATGAGTTGGCTAAAATCATAAAATAAATTTAGCTATCATGCCAAAAAAGCTAATTTGTCAAAGGTTAATGGTACTGTTGCTAAACTTGTGACACTATCAGCATATCTCTTAATAGTTGAAGGATTTATTTTATTATATCTTTCAGCAGCTGAAATTAATTTGAATTTTAGTTCCTCGTCTGTTTCAGAATTTACCGCAATGATAGGTTTAGCCGGGCATCTAAAATTGATACCACCACCTCGTCTTTTTCTTACATTTTCTCGCTGGGTAACTAGGTCTAGGTTTTCTAGACGATTGTAGGTTTTAATACGGTACCATTACTAAACCATCTGGAATATGTCCGTTAAACGTTTTATAAACAAATCAATGGCTATATTAATTAATAAAGCCTGTTTGTATTCCTCGAAAGTTATTCTAAGATAGCTTTTGCTTTGCAAATTACGTATAATTTTTTTCGTTTAAATGCTTCGACTAATTTCTTCTTCAAAGACCTCGTAGAGATCAAAAACAGGATGATGTCAAAATTTATTTTGTAAAGACAAGATTACAATATTATCATCAGCAACCACACCGTTGACATGATATACACGCCGCCCTTCTGGAATCTAATCACAAAACGACGATCAAATAAAATCTTTCTTTAGTATTTCAATTCTCTCAGCATTATCACCTTTAACGCTGATCTTATAACCACTTAATTCTGCTTTACCAAACGGCTGACCATATTTCACGTGTATCACAGACCCTAACATATTTCCGACAAACAAGTTGTGTTCAGGGTGAACATAATACTCTTGCTTGCTTGCGCTTGTCATTAAATAGTAGGTAAATTCTAATCTCTAATTGTACATATGTCGCTTAGCCCTCATACATGTGTATAGTGCAGTGCGCTATAGCCATTGAAGACCCAATTAGACATTTGATAAGCACAGTACAAGACAATACTGAAGTCACATGATATAGCAAAAAAGGGCCTTATAGGAGAACCTATAAAAATAGGTACTAGATTTGATAACAGCTATCATTTGAAAAATAAATCGTTTCACATCCCCATCCATAAATCTTTTTAATTTGTTAGAACCAACTATATAACGTGAACTTAAAAAACATAAGGGTTTGAAAATCTTAGTGCAGTATCACGTTATATTTTCTAACTTATATGTGACAGAAAAGTCGAATGACGAGAACTTTGCAGATAATGTTATTAACACAAAATCCAAGCGTTTTACTAGCCGATAAAACGCACCAGGAAATTTGGATTAGATACAGTTGTTCACCGAATCAGGTTCTGGTTGGAAGTTTGAGAACATTACTAAAATTTCATTTCATACAATGAAATATAACGTATTACGCGGTAGTTCGTATACTGAGCTACCTCAGAAAAAAAAATAGAAAATGTTGCATTAACGTTAAAATCTCGAACAGAGTTGCTTCCAAGAGGCTATTCTCTCTGCGATGTTTCCAGCAAAGAAACACTCCGATCCTGTTGACAAGTATTTTGCTCATATATCAAAATTAAATTTTAGTGGTATTGACGTTCTAGTTGCAGAATATCAAATGCAACAGTTTGAAAAGAAAAATATTTCAGTTAACCTATTTGGTCTTGACGAGAATGAAAATCTGAGTACAAGATATATTTATGAAACAGCCCCACAATCGACAATAAACTTGCTGTTTTATAAAAATCATTACGTATGGATCAAAAACTTTAACTGACTTATTGTTGTTGGTAAACATTACAGTAAACAAAAATAAGAAGTACTTCTGCTTTCGTTGTTTGCACGGTTGCTCTGACAATGAAATATTACAAAAGCATCTATAGTATAGTACTGATATACAGTAAATAACAATGGCGAGGATGAAAAAGTTCTTCGGTTTGTCAATCATAACATAAACTAAAACTTCCTTTTGTTATTTACGCCGACTTCGAATGTTTACTCCAGCCTGTGTTTGGAGCAGAAAATAAACCTAACCAATTGAGTACAAGAAAAACTCAAAATCATGTTCCATGTGGCGTCGAGTACAATGTAGTCTGATGTGTTTCATTAGACGATATGTCTATACTCGATATTATATCTCCACTAAGATATGAAATTTTATGTGAAGTTTAAAAATAATGTTTGAAAACATGACAGTAGCAAAGAACAATAATAGCAAGATTAAAAATCTAATGATCAACGGTAAACAGTTGACATTTGAAATTAATAATGAAACATCAGGGATATTTTTCAGTGGAAGTAGAGTTTCTCTGGGCAAGGTAAAACTTTCACTTATTAGATCAGGCAACAGCGAGTATTTCAATTATCTTTAAATATTAAGCTGGGATTTATCAGCAGGATTTAATAACTTTCACGATCCTACCATTCAACAAAAATATACTTAAACTTACAATTAATCTTGATCGATCAAATGTATTTTCTGCTGACAAAAATATCCTCTTAATAAACTAGAAATGAAAGATTTGTTTGAGTCTCGTCGTTGTGCGAGTGGTAGAGTAAAATTCAGTCTTTATCATCGTGATGATAAAGTATTTCAAAAAATCAACAGTTGAAACAATGATAATCGGTGATGAGGAATGCAAGTTTGTCTAAACTTTTGAAATAAAATCGGTTTTATCGCCAACCTGGTGGGGTCGAGATGGTCTGAAAAATGTGTTTTTGTATTTGTTTGAGAGGCATGGGTGAGGGTCTCTGGGACAGGGAAATCGTATTTGTTTGGAGAAATTTGGGGTTCTCTGGGACAGGGAAATTGGGTCCCTAATCCAGAAATATCCTTTGCACCTACTACTATTATCTGTCCAAGCGTATGTACAATAAGACCTACAACAGAGAATTGCTTTCTAAAGACGACAATGTCATGATAATAGATCATGTGTTACATGGAATAAATGCATAGAGTTACTTATTAGTAAATACATGTAACAGAGAACTCACACAAGGACACTGCCTGTAAATATATATCCCAAAGTATTATTCAGAACTTACTGTCAAAATGACTTCAAAGACGCTCCAAAGTAAACCCAAACTATACAAAAGGCATATCCAGCTGTAGGAAAGACAGCTACAGCCATATAAATGGATATGCATGTTGATACCAGATTCATTTATGATATATACACTGTCATCACAAACAACTCTCCCCTGCCCCAAATATGAGTGTAAACAGCCGCAGGTACGCAAGTGGAAGCCATAATAGCTGATGGTGTCTCCATGATTGCCTCAACATCACTAGGAGTTGGTACAATGCCCGTATCCACTCAGCGTACCTTTCTTCTCATTTAAAATAAACCATTACCCAGAAACAGATCTTCCCAAGTAAAGTCGTCCATCAAGCTAAAACATTATGACATCCTACATCAAGACATCAATGAACCTTCAGCCATCATCCTTATTATAAATGTCTCTATGCTGAAACA
>QKMX01096070.1:0-11249 GCA_003401595.1 Venustaconcha ellipsiformis | reverse complement strand
CAGCGCTTTAGACCACTCGGCCACTCGGGGCCCCAAGTCAAATTGTGAAGTACCCGTATACAATACAAGCACACCATAGTTGGCGCTATGCAGAATACCGAAAACTTTAAACATCGTGATACCATAGAACCTGCGATATCGTAGGAAATCAGATTTACTGTCTTTTTTTTTTTGTCCATAAAATTTCAAAAGCCTATTACCAGATGATCAGGATAATTTTAAAAGTGTACTGTCAAAGTATGCATTATAAGCTTCTAAGATTTTCGGCCTTTTGGTTTTAACAATATTTACTTCAAAGGTTATGGTGCATACTGACATCACTTTTCCGATGTAATTCACTATGCGGCCTATATTGTATTGCAGTTAGAAATTTATATTTGTTTTTGGTAATATGCCTGCAATTTCTGGCCATAAAGTCTCTGGACAACTTAGCCACACTTTCTTTCGCTCATTACTGTTCCCTTCCAACTCATTTTCCAACTCATTTTCATTTGCAGATGACATATAAGGATAAGGAAAAGGGACGTAAGTCCACTTCTTTTTTTATACAGGGAAAACCGATCAAAACATCGTCTATATTACATAAAAATAAAACTCTTTTCAGAAATATTTTCTTTACATGGTTCATTATGGCAGAGGTTTTAAAATGCTTGTACTGTGAGACGAAGTTACAGGAATTGAGTTGGAAAGTTTTGGTTATGTCTGTATTTATACATAACTGCCATAGGCAGTGAAAATGCTAATTGCAAATGATAGATTTAGACATTGCTTTCATGAGACATAAAAAGAAAAAGAAAAAACGAAGAGTTAATATTAATATTAATATTAATTTCGAGTTTAGTATAAAATTATAAAATTCTTTTGCGACCCTGATTAATGGAGGATCACTTGGCATTATAGATTATAATTACATAAAAAAAATCACAGCGTGCTAGAATGCAAGATCTAATCTAGGCCATCGAGTATATATATCTGAAACATCGACAAAAATGGGAAAGGACCTCTAGTATTCAAAACAATTCGGAAATACGACTACTTTTTGTGGTTTCTTTAGGATCAATTGTAAATTGCCTAGAAGTACTAGAAACATTATCACGAGAAGTAGCATCACAAGGATAACCCAATCCCCTGTACAGCTCAACCCATGTTGTATTATTGTTAGATCCTTCTCATTTCGATTCATACATGTAACCGATATTAGCATTCATTTGACTTCGTAATTATAAGTTTCATATTGTTGCGGCAGCTAGACACTGCCAAAAGTTTGATATTTCTCCGTCTGTGATCCACTCTAACCCGCTTTATATAGAGCTGTTAAATCAAACGCATAACCTGGATTATTATGCGAGAAATAATTTGATGCCGTTGCAATAAAACCATAACGATTATTAACAGGACCAACAAGATGAGGGATGTGACTGACGCTATATTTGCGATTTGGAAATCCTTGTACTGTTTATTGGTAAGATCGGATTTAGATACAGGCACATACTTAGAAGTTATCTTATTATCAACTATATCTATCGTACCTGTTACTGTACCACCGGATTTTTTTTAGATAGTTGGCATCTGCAGAAGTAGTTGAACTTGCTGATGCTGCACTTATTTGAGCGTCAACATAAAATGTATTTGTTACATCAAGTGCGGCAACAGGATTATAGGTCGTTGTTATTTTATTCGAGCCCATGTTTAACATACCTGTAATTGTACCATCGTCATGCTTAACATAAAGTTCATTAGCAGTTCAGTCTGATACATCAATATCTCTGTTTGTTGCAGAAATTAATCTAAGGTCAATATAAGATCTGTTTATAATAGCATATCCAGCAGTTGCGTTATATGACCTCGTTACCTTCTTCGACCCCATACCTAGCACGACAGTCGTCATATCGCCGGATTTCATTACAAAGTTGTCCTTGTTATTGAATTGTTATTGGTCAAAGTTATATTATCAAGTTGGGTGTTAAATATTAATTTCCCACCTATTTCCAACGTGCCAGTCATTGTCCCACCAGAAAATAACAATTTAGAATATCTAACGAGCTAAGTTGTACATAGCTTACCGCCTGTGAGTTTTTTATGTTTACGATAATTTATCGTTACTGACCACAGTAAGTTTGGTTAATTGGTGGGTATGTTGTTTAAGGGTATAGCACTCGCTGACCTAAACTACCTACGTTACTTGCTATTGTATCCCCAGATTTTTTAAAAATAATTTGTCAAATCTACACCAGCCGTAGTGGTCATAGTTCCTGTTTTGTCGCTTGAGCAGTCAATTAACGTACTAAATTTTGTGTAACAGTTCATTCATATTTCTAACCACGAGATAAAATTTTGTAAATACCTTATATAGAATGAACACAATCAACTTTGACATTGAGGGATTAATTAAACATCCTCAGAACCTCGACCTACCGGACTGCCATTATCTGATAGTAGGACGAACTGGATCTGGCAAAACTAACCTTCTGATGAATTTATTACTTTATTTATTAATAACGATCGAGTTTATATCTACACAATAAATCCACATCTGGATAAGTACTAACTGCTTAGCGAATATAACAAAAAAAAAGCTGAAAATTGAATTTGGCTTAGGCGACGATATTTTATCATACAACAACCCAAAGATCTAATTCCTATTGTTGAGCTAGATTCTGACTAGCATAAAATAACTGTCTTCGATGACATTCCGCTCAGCAATGGAGAAATGAACAAGTTAAAATCTTATTTTTCCCTTTCCCGCAACAGAAATTAAGATGCAATACTCCTTGCTTTTAAGGCTTCTACAATATTGATCGATTCATCCGGCGAAATACTGGCTGCTTTATCATTTCCAGACTAGAAAATATCGACGTACAGAATATAGCTCGAGAACAGTGAGGGGGTGGGGTGTATTAGAGGATATATTTGACGAACTTTATCATAACGCTACTGGTGATGACAGGCATAGTTTCTTTATATTTGATAAGCTAGCAAAAGATCAAAATCGTATGTTCAGATGCGGAATAGACATATTTTTAGACTTTGAAAATTAATCTAATGGTAAGTTGGTCTCACGGTAAAACATATAAAATTAGTCTAACAAAATAAATAAAACGAAAAAATTTGACTCCAAACGAATAGAGGTTCTAAAAAAGTGTTGCAACCAGAGCAGCTTTCAAAAAGAAGTTGGAGCAGGAACGTAGAGGTCACAGCAGACGACAAAATAAACTGCTAGACCTTTCAGACCAGTTACCGAAGCAGTACTAGGCAAATAACCAGATATTTCTGCGGCATCACCGGAAGATCTTAAAAAGTTATCAGATAAATGATTACTAGGTATCCTTCAAGAGGAGCAAGAAAAAGTTGCAGAGCAGGTTATTGAGCCAATAGGAGACCCAGCTGTACTACAAGCTGCACTATTTAAATAAATGATGAGCAATCTAGAGAGAGTGAAGAATATGTGGCTGTTTTTCTGGAAACGATCAATAAATTAATGATAGAAGCTATATATGCAGTAGATGTTATCGAGTAAGAGAGTTTTAGAGGAATTTTTTGGCAAGAGTAAAATGACAGTTGGTGTTATAAAAGAAATGAAAGACGATGGGGTAGCTAAATACATCAAATATAAAATCCTCTCCCAAAAATAGAGTGTTTTTTTATAAGAGCGGAGAATCCACTAATTAAGATGAAGCAAAAAATATTTTATTATACACAGAAAAAGTATTACTGCTGACCTTTACAATATTATTCTTGATAACAAAATAAAACAAACAAAAGGATTTACAGAACGTAGTTATTAAAAAAACTTATCTAAAAGAATTGATGGCGAAAAAATAAAAAGGTTATGGTTTAAAGATCTTTAACTCGAACATTGAAATAGTTGACAGGCTGATGTTATTAAAATTATCAAAGGAAGCTGGAAATACGAGAACAGAAGCTGACAACGAAGTTGTTGAAATTTTAGAAAAGCTCAGATCCAATGGTTATCAAACGCCCACGAATATTATATTTTACGTTACGATCTTATCACGCCAATTTTTTTTCGGCGGTCTGAATCGCTAATCGCATAGCACAAACTGTTAGCAGTACAGTTTTATGTATGAAATAAAATAGGAATATTATCAACTACTCTATTACTTGATACATCACAGAACATGACAGTACAAACATTTGTTATTTATAATGCATCAATCGAATTTGACAGCGATAAACAATACGAAATAGGACTAGTATCAGCTACTGCTTGACACGCTATGGCAAATATCAGAACTAACGTAAATGGTTATTTTACATTTGCCGGACATGGAATTTGGGCGCTTATAACGTTACAGATCTTAATAAAGCAATGAAGTTCTTAACTACAACTTTGGTTGAATCTGCATCGGAAACGTTTGAGCTCATTCCAAACTATAACACACTGCGTGCCAGAATCACTTTAAAAAGCTGTTTCATTGTTGATTTCAGTACTACCAACAGCATCAGACCGTTATTAGAATTTTTCTCGAAAACAATACGGTTCTGAATCGCAATTTTCTTCATTTTCATGCGATGGTGAGTTACCCGTGGACATAACAGAAGTAAATTCAATGTTAATAAATTGCCCTATTACCAGCGGGTAGTATAGAGCACATGGTAGTAAAGGTCAAACTATTTATTTTTTTAGTTCAGATATACCACCTGGTTCGCTAATGCAAGTAAATCCAAGACAAATAATCTACTATCAAATTGGTGTTCAAAATCAAATATTTGCTGTCACGATGACACTGACTTATCAATCCGGCCGACAGATAAATCTCAATAACGAAACTGTAACAACATCTGCACTTGAGGTCAATAAGCTCTGCTCACCACATTTAAATGATCTCACAGTGAGCTCACCTCAGCTATGCTGTCCAAAGTCAATTTTATAGGACAGTTTTGTATAACAGATTAATACAACGAAAAATTTATCATAGAAATATCGTAGGAGGTTTATATGGAAATATACGCTCTAAATTAATTGAAAATGTACCTGGAATTGCAGCAACAAAAAAATCGCGGCTTTTGCGTTAGACGCATCTATAGCTTTTGCAACAGGAGTGTTTTCGTCAGCAGGCTCAGCTTTTGGACAGAAAATTGCTGATAAAATTAAGGGTGGACCACAGATTAGTGGCAGGATATAAAACAAGCAATTTTTGAAATACCACAGATATTAGAAACTACTAAGGTGCTCATAAAAACAATCAAAAAACCTGCTATCTCCACCCGGTGAAGAGATTATTAGAAAATTATTAACAAAAGCTAGACCCACTCGACCAGATATTGCGGCGTTATAATTTTTGTCTAACAATAACAGATAAAAAATATCGGTAAAAAAGTACCCTGACCTGATCGTGGAAATACCAACAGACGACTAAACAACAGAATTCGTGTATGTTGAATATCTCAATGATTATTCAAACAAAGCCAACAAAACGGACATTCGTATTTTTAATACAAGAGATGAGGATGTGTTTTTGCTACCGCACAAAGCTGTACTTGAAGTACGAGGAAATGTAAGAACAGAAGCTGGTGTAGTAGTACCTGCTGTTACACACGTGACACTTGTTAATAACGATTGGAGTTTGTTTAGAAGCCCTAGATATCAATTAGATAATCAATTATTAGGAGATATTTCAATGCACTTGCCAATTGCCAGTACTATTCTTGATGTAGTTTCGTTCAGCGACAATTACTCGAGATCTGTTGCAACAAATATGCTTGATTACAAAATACTTGAGGTGGAGATGCTGTTTAAAGTGAGTTTATTTATTACGGTATAATTCCAGATACAGCTAATGCTAATGATAATTTAATTCTTGTTAGAACTTTTCTTTTTAATAACGAGGCTGGAATTGCTGTACCAGATACCTATGCAAATGATGCTGCTGTAACAGCATCACTGACTGCCCTGTTTAATATTATTGGAATTACTCCACCAGTTGCTGATGCTAATGGAACCTCGATGGTAATATTTGTAATCGGAATAATAAAAGGGGCTAAATCTTACAACAAAGGTTACGCTAAATGACAAAAATTCACATATTCAGTAGATTATCCATCAAGGTTCGGGACCGAGGCCATGACGGATATTAGAATAGACGGATAATAGAATATGTACATTAGAAGTAATAAACAATAGGCCGGGTCATGAAAAAATCATAATATCTACATATGTACATGATGTACCTGTTTTTAATATTTTGATATACAGTACCTGATGGTTAACATATACTGACAGTTAATTGGGTGCTGGATAATCGAAGTTCTACTGTAATTCACATCAAAAAAATATGATGCTGCCACATAGCACAATAATTTGATTTTGCAAAGACTACAATAAAGTGTATCGTCGGATAAAACATACACTTATACTCGACCAAGCTGCTCAAAGTGATTGTCTGATGCGAGCTGGTGGTGATGATGATGCACAATTTGTAATTTCACAACTAGCGTTGTGGATGCCACGTGTCGTTCCGTCGATCGATAAATCATCAGAGCTTGAGACGATTCTAACAGAATTCACAGACAAAATACATTTTATGGAAAACAAAGTTTATAAAACCGCAATTCCAAACACGATTAATAACATGGAAAATAACAACTGTACAGAGTGAGCAGTTACCAAGGCAAGTATTTATTTTGTTTCAAAGACAGAATAGGCGTGGGGATAATCTTCAGAACAATTCTGTATCTGTTAGTCCAGATCTTAAACGAATAAATTCTAAACAGTATCCAGAACAAGTGATTGAATGTAATTTTGCAGCTGATACTGCAGCACTAGCTTACAGATACGTATCTCGAGCCTACATGTATCTGATGGAAGTTCTGCAAAAATATCAAGATGCTGACAGTGGATCTCAAATTTCAATCTAAGAGTTTAGAACACTTTATCCGATATTTCACTTCGATGTCAGTAAGTATAGAGAACGCGATAACGGATCGATGTCAGACATTAAAGTCACGTGGACACTTGGATGGGTTCCAGGAGCTATTAATTATTATGCTTATGCGCTAATTGTATCGGACAGATTTGTAACGATAGGGCAGGATGACTGTCCGAATTTAAATGTGGGTAGTATACTTTTATCAAACAAGCGGTGGAGTGTATTGACTTCCTGATCAAAAATGACTACTAGTGTTAGGTCATTTGCACTGGGGTTACAATTTTATCAAAAAAGCGGGCGGAATATATTGATCCTCTAATAAGTGGCGGAATTACTGCATTACAAGTGTTATCCACCAGAATGAAACTAATCACAGAATGAAATACATCACACGCGAAGTGAACTTATCGCCGGAGGAAGTTAAAAGTACGAAGGACAAGCTATCGTTAAACGATAGTCTGTTTCGCCAAAGATAGATTTTGGATCACATATCGATCCACTGCCAGCAAAACCAATGATGATGCAGCAAATCAACAAAATTAAACTGCAAAAACCTTTCATTTAATATTTCCCACAATGTTTAGATCGCAAGACATGCATTGGTAACTATTGCGAAACCGTTGCAACCCAAATTACTGACAGTACTCGGTATCCGGGGGTTAGCTGCTGAATCGGGTGCCTCGTCCGGTGCTAGGAAGAAAAGCTGTTTCTGGTGACCTTAGCAAATGTTAAGTATAGCATGCAAAGCATTTGACTTTTGTCTAACGATTATAAATAAATAATGCTAAAACACGAAGCGTTCAGAAACGTAAAACAAAGAAACGTAAAACAACTAAAAAAGGACGAACCGGAAAGCGATCCAAGGTGTATTTTTTTTGGCCATTGCTGGCATGAATAGTGGCAAGTCTACTTCCAGATCTGCTGAGGATAGGATGTTGGAGAATACTAATGCTTCCCTGTACCAGAATGTAGATCACTCTGCGATTCATCCGTTAAGCAAATTTGAGATCTTAGATAAACTGGAAGATGTCAGCGGATTACAGTGAGTGTTTTCAAAAGATGAGATCGGAATTCAACTTAGATGGAGAAGTTGTGTAATATATATAAAAAATTTAACGATAGATCTGGTATGCATTGGTTAGCTCCTTATAAAAAAAAAATTATTTTGATGCGTTTGGGCAACCACCAAGTGATATTATGAACAGTATGTGCTAGTGTCCCAAAAGTGCAAAAAAACAATTATTCGTGTAATCAACTATAGCCTGTTGGAACTGCAGCTTGTGGATATTGCAGCATTGTGTTTATCAAACAAATGTCCGGAATGAAAGATTTTCTGAGATTTATATCACAATTTGCACTTAAACCGAGCCTGGAAAACGATAAAATTGCAATTATATCTAACAAGCAAATATAAAAGTGATTACGTATTATCTGAAGTGCGGAAGTAAAACGGAAAATACAAGTGAAACTATGGAAACAAACAAAAATAATAGAGTAATGATGAAAAGTGTTTGTGCTAATTATGGCCGGAAAAACGAGTATGTTTCTCAAAGGTGACCCACTATTAGCTGGAAATCAGGAATGCCAAGAATTTCTAATGCCATTTTAGTCGAAGATTAAATTAGAACAAGCAAAGCGTGTAAACGTAAAGCTGACCACTATCTTTTTCTCGAGCAAGGTAAAATAGTAACTTATTGTCAGTGTTGCAATCAACGGGCTGTAATCTAATCTGGTTAGATATTCTGAAGTTAATTGACAAAATATCGAAACCTAAACATGGGTGAACCTTGCCACGCCACAAGTATACAGGTCCATGGCATTCTCTCGATGAACAGTTTGATTAAAATGTCCGGGGAGTAGTCGTATAATCAAGTCGATGAATTGCAGTGCGACGTGATATATGTTACCGTGACAACGAAAACTATAATCTAGATGAGCTAAATGATAAGAGACCGAAGAGAATAAAGAAGGGAATTGATTGTAAGCTCGTAAAATGTTTTTATTGGAGCGAAATGTAAACTTGGGAGTCTCGACTTGGAAAGCCCTGACTCGGTAATAATGTGCTTTCTGACGATGGAGTGCAGAGCGCTCTCGCACACCAACTTACTAACCTAACAAAAAAGTTTCCTCGACGAAAAGTTGTCGCGAACTCGGCTGATGATATGTGGGCAATTGATCTAGCTGATACATCGCACATTGTTAAGCATAATGACAACAATAGTTACTCGATAAATATAGTTGATATTTTTAGTAAACACTCGTTTAGTGTGCCTGTTACAGCTAAGACAGGTAAGTCAAAGCTGATTCGTTGAGAGATATTATAATAAGCGCAGAAAGAAAACCGAATAAGGTATGAACAGACCACGGAAAGGAGTTTTTTTTTAATAAGCAATTCGAGCAGTTTCTGGAACAGAATAACATCACTAAATACATTACCGGAAACGAAGGGAAAAGTGTCGTCTTCGAAAGATTTAATAGTACGTTACAAGAAAAGATCTATAAGCAAATTACAGCCAAAAACACTAATAGATACGTCGACGAACTGCCAAAGATCGTATCGGATGATAATAACACAAAACATAAAACAATTGGAATATCACCAACAAAGTTATTAATAATTCTGTATTGGTAAATGAGAATATGTACTGAAGACATAAGTTTAGAATGGGTGATAAAGTTAGAATTTCACTGGTGAAGAAAATGTTTGAAAAAGGATTCACTCCTAACTGGTCCGAGGAAATACTTGTTGTGGATAAAAATTTTAACAACAATACGTATAACTTACAAGCTGAAAGATTCATTAGGAGAATACATTATTAGAAGATTCTTTTAACAGGAGCTACAGCGGACAGAGCAGGATATATTTATTATCGAGCGAGTGACAAAAAGAAAAGGAAAAGAAAAGTTTGGTTAAATGGAGAGGCTATGGCGATAGTTTTAATGCTGGATACCAGCTTTTTAAATAAAAAAAAAATATTTGATTAAATCGCTAGCAATCCTGTCGCTATAAATCTTTTCGTATTTCAAAAGGACGGACTTAAATTTAACTGGCATGCTTAATGATATTAAATATTCTATTCGAATTGTTGTTAGTGAACACTCTCTCATCAAGTTAAAAATCTTAACAAACAGAAAATCAAATTTTTATATTTTCTACGGCCATAAACTTCTAACTCTCCACAGTTCATAAAGAGCTTTAATAACTCCCAGAATATTTGATGTTCAGAGACAGTAAAATTAAACTTTGTTTCATCTTCTTAGCGAGGTGATATTTTACATTTTACTGCAATATAAACTTGCTCGTCTTGATGTACTATTCCTGGCTCATCGGCAAAATTATCCTCGTGGACAGGAAATAGATGTGTTCCTAGATCGAACTTGAGATGCTTTACATCTTGACGTTTAACATGACGACCGTTATTGGAATTTGTTGAATCCTGATGTTCTGTATCACGATCAATATCGGCATAAAGATCTGACAGTCTTTTCGCAAACAAGAAATTTGTTTGAGACATCTAATACACAAGACTTTTGTCTAAATTACTGTATAAAAAATGCCAGGACGAAATAAGAAGAATAGTCAAAGCTAACTTTTAAATATGAACTCCTTATTCGACCTTATCAAGCTGTTTATGAACAATAAAAAAAACAGACAAAAAGTTTGTGAATTTTCTCGTCGAATAAGATCCTTACTCTGCCTTTGATGTGTTACTGACAGATTCAGATGTATCAGAACTGGGGAAATGTAAAAACGATATTTATTCGATATGATGCAGGCACTGTTTTGAAATAGGCCCATTGCTGTTTTGTCAAGAGAAAATCTAAAAGATATTTTTAAAATTGATCTGCAAAGCACTTTAATTTTATGTTAATTATCAAATATGAATAGATTTGTTACTCGAGTTAGTATTGTAAAACCCTTTCAGCTGGAAGAGGCTTTAAGAAACATGTTTTGATAATAAAGTGGTAGCTCGCTTTGAACTAGAAAGAGACTAACTAATTTTGTTTGGTTAGCAGCATAGAAGTTGATCATATACTTCAACATGGAAAAATATTTGTCGAATACGACAAGGAAACCTTAAACAAATATCTCAATTTCTGCCTGACGAACAACAACGTCGCTAATATTTTAAATAGCATGTGATTCATATTGAAAGAAGATTCTAACATCAAATCTTTTCGATAATGCTGATTTGTAGGCTCCATCGGCGACAAAATTTACTGCCCATGGATCAATGTTAAAATATTTTGATGTAGTACAAATTGACGTGAATGACATTTCTTCACTTGTGGCAGAATTAGTTGCTACAACAGGACGGATTGCTTGTGTGTGTGTGTGTGTGTGTGTGTGTGTGTGTG
>QKMX01095976.1:0-10540 GCA_003401595.1 Venustaconcha ellipsiformis | reverse complement strand
TAATCCATAAATCATTGAAGATTTCCAGAATAACTGTTAATGATGGGTCTGGAAGGTGTTTTAAAATTGGTAATATATGTCGTCGGCACTATAACATGTATCATGGACCTTATTAAAAGATTCCATAAGCTCCATCAGTAAAAACGGTTGATTATAACTTTCGATGTGAATTTCAAAAGTGTTTGTTTTCCTTTTGAGCTTTTATTCTTCTGATCAAGTTGATGAAGAATTGTTAGAGAAACTATCAGCAAGTATATTAACTATATCGCATTTCGAATTGAAATTATTGTTGTTTAGTTTCAGATGTCGGAAGGAAGTGAAGTTTCCTTTTCCATTTATTTTGTGGATCGTGTCCCAATGTTTCTTTATAGAGGAACGAGAATGTTAAAAATATTTTTTTCATGATGCTCTTTTACTTTCTTTAATCGTGCGGCAAGCTTTGTACCGATGAACAGAGTGTTTAGTTAAATTTTCGGGCGTTGGACGATTATCATATTTTTACAGTGTCTGACGGCGTTGTCTAATTTCTTCTTTACATTCTTTTGTGAACCGGGCTTTTTTGGCACTTTTATAGTTCGGTGAGGACTTAGGAATGGATTCCTCTGCAGTTTCGATTAAGATTGTGGTAAAGTATAGAATATGATCATTATAGTTTAGAACTGTATCTCTGTTGAGTTTAGTGGTGCAAAGTGTTTCAAACTTTACCCAGTCGGCCTTCTTTAAATTCCATTGAGGAATTGCGTCATCAATTGTAGAGTTAATATTTCCAAGGTAGATTGAGTAGTGAGCACAGCTGTGAAGGTCACCAGTCACCTTTAGTAGTGAGGGAGAAGAAATTGTCAAGTCAATGCACGTGTACTTACCCGTTCCCGTGTGCAAGTGCGTCAGAGATTTGGTGTTGTATAAACACAAATCGTGTATAGAAATGAAGTCATTTACGTTTTGGCATCTGTCACGTATGTGATTTGATCCCCATAACATGTTGTTGACATTAAAAGTCCAGAGTAAAACAAATGGCGCGGGAAGTTGTTGAACAAGAGCGATTAATTCATTTGGTAGTAGGTTGGTGTTTGGTGGTATGTAAATAGAACAAAACGTAATCACTCAATGTAGAGTGACACTCACAGCAATGGCTTTTAAATCTGTTTTTAGAGGGATGACGCCATGAGTAGCTCTATTGGTCACGGCAATAGAAACTCCTCCTGAAGCCATGTCAACATTCTGACAGTAGGTATTAAGCAGGGTGTAGTTTTTAAGTGTGATGTCATCCATATCTTTTCAAAATGTTTCCTGCAGGCATAGTTCTACAGGATCATATTCGTTTAAAAACAAAAATTATATCATTGTAATTGGTTTTAAGTCGTCGACAATTCCATTGTATGATATTGTTCTTCATTGTCGGTTTCAAGTGTAGAATTTGGAGCTAGGTTAGACCTTTCGCGGAGACAATCTGCATGGTTATTTCTCTGGAGGAAGTACGGGGATGATTGTTTGGTAGGTTTGGACCTTTTAACACTTTTTGGTGTGCCGATTCATCCCTTGGTTGTTTTTTCAATGACAAATGGGGAGAGTGCGGAAAGAGGTTTTGAATCGTCATTTGATTGTATGACCATGAAACGTGGAAATTCCTCACCCTGCATGGCTCGTCATCCAAGTCACATAGCGTTTTTGATCTTTTGTTTTGATTTTTTTTAGTTTTTCCATTTTTTAATTCAGCACCCGTGCTCCCCACCCAACATGTATCCTAATAAGGGTACACTTTTCAAGTGCCAGGGATATATAGTTGCTATACTCAGTCGGTAAAAGTACCTCCAGATTGACCCGTTAAGCAACCGCCTTCAAGGAAGTCTTCTAAGACTTGGGAAAGAGAATGCTAAAGGCTAATATTTATATATATGTATATGTCTTGTGACCTATAAGATATTTAAAAAAAATGAGTTTTGAGTTTATTTCTCTTGAAATTGCTATATACCTATATGAAAAAAGAATCTGGTATAATTTGGTATGAATCATAACTCTAAAATGTTTCAAATGCAAAAAGGATTGATACACAATTAATGTGTTCCGGCTTACTCACGTGAAGTATTCTGAAACATCATGATCTATTAATTTTAGAGATATTTTCAAGAATGTTTATCTTGAAATTAAGAGCCATTTATAAACGTAAACGAACAACTCCATTATAAAAGGCTATTTATTCAAAATTGTTCTCATCACGATTATTGTGTTCTTATCGTAAAGATGTTCTATCCCCACGTGACTGTGAACCGGTAAACATGAAACTTGGATTTCTAATTTAGCAACAGTGACTTTAGACTATTCATTAAACAATAATATGTGTGGCGGAAAGAAATCCGTAAATAATTAATCAGTGGATTATGGTTTGATTACTAAACGGCTAAAGCAACGTAAAATAATTAATATTACTTGAATTATTTCGGTTTGGTGGGGCTGACTTCGATGTATAAAATTTTTTGGTTACACTGTTTGTGATCAGAAATAGTTCGGAACGGGTTAAAGACGTAACTGGATTATGGTTGGATGAACCATTACTAAAGAGCTAAAGTTATATAACACATTTCTATTTAGTGTTGGTATTTAAAGTTTGTCGACATATTGAAGCCTGCATTATGTCCCAGTGCACAAGGTCAAAGTCTAAACAAAATAAATATCTCACGGATGTGCACAGGAATTTTAATGGTTGGAATAAAGTTCAAAGAGATGATGAATATGAATGCTGCCGTACACGCAAAACCAATTTTAAGAAAAATCCAAGATTAAATCCAGACAGTATCAATATTAAGCTTTTCTGGCATGTAGTCAGGCAGCCGCATTTTACAGACAAGCATGAAACAATTTATACTCCTTTGTAAACTCAGTAGATCTGTACTAACATTCTCATATAGCCATGATAGCACGGAAAGGATAGCTTCTCTTCTGATGAAAATTGAGGCTGACACTAGTAGAAACGTGGATCTTTAACTATAATGATCACGTAAGAGATGAAATCATAATTATGTCGACATGCAAAAAAGGGTAAACATGACTGTGCCACATATAATGACAGTAAGAGAGGTAACAGGTTCATGAGAAATACTGATGTAAAAAGATGATGTGAATATTACAATATGAAAGAAGAACATTTGTTCAATAGTTGTCAATTTTATCATTTGCATCCCAAAACTATCTAAATTGTAAATCCTCTTGATTTGAAGTCATAACTGACCAAAATGTGCGAATTTTCTGATCGTCTATCCTAATATGACCCTCATATTCTGTCTCATAACTGCCTTAGTCTGGTAAATGTCAATCAGTTACAATTCCACAAAATGTTTCTTAAGTCTAATTTTAATTGTGAAGAGCTTGGTGGTGATAGTGGTGGTGATACAGGAAATAAACACTTATGTGTGATTTTCAAAAATTAATGTTTCTAAATTTAGTATATGAATATGATGTCTTGGCAAATAAGACTTATACGCATTTAGAACAAAGATCTTGTTTCAGCAACAGTTCATGTACAATGGTAGCCGTGACAATAATGGTCTGCCATGCAATAGCTAATATACTTGCTGTTTCAAGTAAAAGACATCTATTTGCAGCACCAGGTGCTTACACAGAGTGTATACAACATGATAAAGCTGTATGAAAGCTCCATAACACAGGGCCTGCGTGGTCGAAGGAAAGAGAATAATACATGTACCCGGTCATACAGCAGTACAATTTGGTCTCTCATAAAATACTTTATTCGCTCTTACTTTTTCAGCCCAGACCCAAACAACACATTAAATGGTGTTTGTTGTCCTTAGAATTGCTGATACAGCCCTTGTCACCTACAAGCTCCCCATGGAAAGCTTACCAAATACATCAAGCCTCACTTGTAAAGACGAGAGTCTACTTAATCTTTGTGGTCTTTTTTGCCTTGGTATTGTCTACTCGCAATTACTAGCAGGCAACATAATAGGTCGCTCAAAGTAAAGCCTAAAATACCACAGGAGCTATAATTTGATATCTAGAACTAACTGCCTCGTAGCACATGTTCATTTGGAAATTTTTAATGCAGACTCTCTTAAATGTACCACAATAAAAGAATTTAATTTCGCAAGATTAGTCCAATCATTTTATTTCCAACTATGGCTACAGTTTCAAAAGATGTTGCTAGGAATAACTGAATATGCTAGATCTAACATCCAGACCCAAGTCATATCCAAAGGTCACGATTTGACATCAGCCAGCATCATCAGGTACACCAGGTTAAACTGAGTCTTCATCGACAATACAATGTTGACTATGGTCGAAACTGTCTGTTACTCTAAAGATATCTAGCCACTAACTTCAAAGGAGGTGGCAGATGTTGATAATGCTTTGACTATATCTTTAAAAGTAACCTTTTAAGTGTCCCAAGCTCATGTTGAATCAGCGCGTTGGTTCCTAGAAGCCATCGCAGTTTCTGCGTAAGCATGGTGAACAGGTGGAAACTGACTATCACCTGACAGGGCAATGTCGAGCGTTAATGTCCGCAGCAGCTCCTCGACCGTCATTAAACCTAGAAACGACACTTTCTTCTGAAGTGTGATTCAGTGAGTGGGTGCAGCAGCAGAAAGCGGTTGTGTCAACTTTGAATAGCAAAGTGACATAGAAGCGGTACAATTGTAAGTACGACAGGTATAATGGTGGCAACAGGGAGTTACAGTTTGATTTTGACGAAAGGTGGTTGCTTTTAAACCCGGTTATGTGCTATATGTATGCACGGGGAGAGGTAGTAGGTAGGAGTTATGAGAATATTAGCCCTGCGTGATTCTTGTACCTCTACAATTAGTGCGATCAATGTTGCAGAGCATGTGCTCTATTATTTGCTGGATGGATCCAAAACATTTTTAAGCATAAAGAGATGCAAATTGCACAACCAAACATAGGGCTGCCTCCTGTGTGAGTTCTAAGCAGCTTGGCGTTAATATAAACAATCTATGTATGCGCTCTTCATTCGGATTGCCTGGCTTTTATCTCATGTGCCAGTGTTGTTATACTGTTAGCAGCTTATTACTTTATGTCTATTTGATTAGTACTTACTTTAGTCATATTCATTCTATTAACGTGATGCATAACACTACGCGGCATGACCATGATTTGGCTAAAGGCGTTTTTGTCAAAGAGAACTTCATTATGTTGGCTATGTGCTTCTTTACAGTGCAATTCCTTTCACCCTTGGTCCTCAAGACATCGATCTTGTCTGCACTGAGGATGGAATTCATTTTTGACCGTAACCGCAAACTTGGCAATATGGGTTGTGCACTCGTATTTCGTCTTGCCAATATCTTATTATTTTTAATACTATTGAGTTCAGGGTGATCAAGGTTGTCATTGGTGTTACATAGGCTGCTGGTTTTGGTGTATGTCCTCATAGACATTATGAATTTGAACATCGTCCAGCAATTTAGATGGGCTTGTACATATTCTCTTCAGGTGTTTATATCAAATGTCACAAAACTATGGATGCTAATCCTGAAGATAACTGACTGTTTTAGGTATAGATTACACTTGTATATAATCATTTCCGCCAAGCACCAATACAGATTTTGCCTTGTGCAAAGACCAGATCTGTCAACAATCAGCACAGTTTAGTTTGCTTGATACTTAATATCGTCGTACCTGTGTAGGTCCTCGATAGTCTTAAATTACGACTGAGAACTTCAACGGGTACTCGAGTCCTTACAGCAGCTGAAAACCTTTGTGTGTAGCTCCATACTTATCTGGATACAAGGCTTCATTCTGGAATTTTGGTTGATTCTCAGGGCGCATTGAACCTTTTTAAATAAAAGACGAGTGAGAGATACAGGTGCAGGTTGCAGGTATTCACCAAGTAGCGTTTCTTGCCCTGAACGTATGGCACCAGGCTTTCTATCTCGATCAATACGCCTCGTGTGCTTTTGAGAAGTTTCTGAAATTCAGATAACGATTCATGTTCCTTCATGCACGCTAATAACGGTGGACATCTACTGTGCACCTTGTGTAATGCCTCATTGTTGACTTTGAGAATGTAGCCTTATGTGACATCTTTTAAAACTAATGTAAACTTAGTTTCAAGCATGGGAAGATTAATGTTCTCCACTCACTTAAAGCTCGTTGTAGGAAGCACTTGTGACGTTGATGATCGGTACATTTTGTTATTTCCCAGGTAGAGGATAATAATGTTCGCTTTGTTGGATTGTAGCAGTCCATTGTGATGCTTCATCAGAGTTTTTTCTCTGCAATATCAACACCATGATATATTGAGATGCGCATCACAATTACGGTCTGGGCTGGTTAGTAAATGCATTGCGTCAAACCTGATCAGGAAGAAGCATATTGATCAATAGGTGTCAAATACTTAGGTTAGCAGGGGTACGTATATGTGCAGGGAAAGGATATGTTAGGCGTAAATAGTGTTGCATCCACAGTTATTTCAAACTGCTTGCACGTGATCACGTGAGCCGCAGTAATGCAGTCTTCAGTTAGCATACAATAAAATGCCTCTTGCTGAAGCAATTGCATCTCGTGTAAATAGTCGAAGCTATAAGTATGCTCGTACAGTTAAACACCCTTGAGGAAGTGGAACTTGCTCTTGTTAGGCTAGTATTTTGATGTACGGCAAACAGATTTTCTCAACAGGATCTACAAGCAGGTCAGTGTCATCTGTCTCATTGATGACATTCATTATAAGCTGCAATGTAATAAAAGACAACTGGAATGGTGGTTGTCTTCTTATTAATGCATACTATATATTATCGGCACAGTACTTTGCAATAATAATAATCTGTGATATGATAATATATCATTCTTTGACTGCCTAGAAGTTTGCTGAAAACTTGGTAGCCTATAGGCGTGTAAATAGGCGGTGCTTTATTACAGCAGCAGGGAGGATAAACATAATTGATTTTAGGTGGGTTATTTCTCGAAAATAAAACTTCCTACAAAAAATGAGCGGGGGTGATTCCGACAAATATTTTTTATCATCACCTTTGACAAGGTGGAGGGTGAATGTACCAGTTATTTCGCGAAAATAAAGCTCCCTAAGAAATGAACCGAGAGTGTCAAATTCATTTACCCGAGCCGTCACCCTGTGTGTGTAGAAAAGTAACGGTTAGGTTGTGTAATTAAACAATTTTTATATCTATAATAAAGTGAGTGATTCAGCACTGATTGGAACTTCGCACAGCTAAACTAACTCGAGAACGACTACATGCAATTCAAAATATATTTCAGTCCGTGATTCTGTCAATCATAAATTACAAGATCGTGAGCAGTCTCTAGTGGAATTTACGGAAGGGGAAGAACAATTGTTTAAACTGGTTACAAAGGTTACCATAGGTCTTCTACCCATGTTGGAGCAAACAGCTAAAGCAATCGAGAAAATAGCAAAAAGAACAAAAAAAAAAAAAACGGAAAAGATTATAGAAGAACCTCTTGCTTGAATAGCTGCCTCTCAAGTAGTTACAAGAACAAATACAACAAGAACTTGAGGGTATTAACAAAGTTCATAAGCAGGTAAGCTATGTAAAGGATACTGTTGCATCAAAACCAGAAAAAAAAAAACCCACCAGCCAGATTTACCGAAGAAGGTCGAATACTACTTCGATAGAGAACTATAGCGGTTACAGCAAGAGGATATTTAGATCGTGATAAATTATTAGATCATGGTACGAAATACCTAATATGGCTCGGCTAGACCACCAGATTCCAGTATTTTTAAGGTGCACCATACTATTTTTGAAAGTATACTTTTTCATTGTAGCGTGTGACGCCTACATAGTTCGCGCAGCACGCGAGTAATACAAGTTACAGCATACTATATATATTTCTTAGATATCTTGATCGGCACAGCATTAGAGGGAAGCTCTTTGAACATTTAGCTGTAGGGGCGGGATCGCCATTATAGTTTGCCTAGTTCGAGCCAAAGAGTTGGTGAGTTACATATTTCTAGTGAATGTCCGTAGCGAAAGGAGGATTTAGAAGTTACCAAAAAACGGTAGGGGTTTCGTACATGTCTGGTTCATCAGCTTGTGTTCAGAGTAATGAAGGTATCACCAATCACAACGTGTTAGAGGTGGCGGTACAGAGCGAGGGGTTAGTGAATGGTGTCAGAGATTCAGTGCTTAGATATACTGTGTGTAATACTGTTTTTAAGCAGAGTCTGGTGAGGTCAGATCTATAAAAAAAACAGTATCGGTCAGAATGATGGACAACACCGCAGTACAGATGCTGACTGCATGCGGCACACCGTATTGGACAGGCGCGGTGACAGTGTGTTGGCTAAAACGACCTTTGTATGTTTTAATCAACAGATGTCATAGAGGAGTAGTGAATCCCTTAACGCCAGGGTTATCGATGGCCGATATCCCAACTTCCATGGCGATTGAAACTAGGCCACAAGCTGCAGAGTTTAAGAAACTTTGCCGAAATTAAAATTAACCGGCTCCATGCCAATGATAAATAAAGGAGCATTAATTGAGGAACAAACTAAAGACGAGTCGTTGTTGGTAATCCGAAAGAAAGCTGCGTCAGGAGAAGGCATGCAATTCAAAAGCGGGGTAGTCATAGATTCAAATATAACAACAATATTTTACAGAGGGAACACACTACTCGAGAAGACAGACGATTTACACAGGTAGTGGTGCCACAGAACTATAAATCGCATGTGTGGAAGTTAGCACACGAGTCAACGTTGGGGTGGCGGGCCATATGTGGTTTACGAAATGCAAATACCAAGTTGTTTATTTCAGTTTTACTGGCCTGGGGCTCATGGTGATGTAACGAGATATTACAGATCATGTAACATTTGTCAATAAACACAATTTAAGGGGAAGTTATTGATTGAATCTGCATTCAAACGCGTGGCGGTAGACATTGTGCGTCCGTTATCCCCACTTAGAGAACGAAAGAATAGATACATCTTGACCATGGTCGACTATGCAATCAGGTATCTGGAAGCCGTCGAGACTGAGCTAGTGGTTGAAGCCTTAGTGGAAATGTTTAGTAGGCTAGGGATACCGAAATAGAATCTGACAGACTGGATCACAGTTCACCCCAGAACTCATGGCAGAAGCTAGTAAACTTCTATCGATCAGGCAATTATGGACCACTCCATATCACCCAATGAGCAACGGGCTAGATGAAAAGTTCAATGGAACACTCAAGCAAATGTTGCGACGGATGTGCGGATAACTTCCGAACAATTGGGACAGATATCTCCATGCAGTGTTGTTTGCGTACCGAGAGGTGCCCTAAAAGAGCCTAGGGTTTTCGCCTTTCAAACTTCATTATGGGAGGGCGATAAGAAAGCCGATGAAGATTGTAAGACAGCTATGGTTGGATGATGTCGCAGACGAAACTCAAACCACATACCAATACGTATGCGATTCGAAGGACAAATTGAAGGAGACTTGCACAATAGCCAACGAAACGTTGAAGCAAAGCAAGTGGTCGCGCTGCGCGATATTATAATTACATAGCTTGCGATAGAAAATTCATACAGGGGGACAGAGTGCTGATTTTACTTAGGACTGATACAAACAAGATAGCGTTTCAGGGAAAAGGGTCCTTATACCGTCGAAGATGAAAAGGGAGGTATGGCTTATACTATTGAT
Organism: Venustaconcha ellipsiformis; assembly: GCA_003401595.1. Lineage (NCBI taxonomy): Eukaryota > Metazoa > Mollusca > Bivalvia > Unionida > Unionidae > Venustaconcha > Venustaconcha ellipsiformis. Next base: position 920 of record QKMX01095976.1, on the reverse strand, counting down.
GTTCCCCATGTTCCATACTAACTTAAAACGCTATTAAGATCAAGCGAATGCACAAATAGAACAAACAGCATTAACTCTGGTTATTGTAGCCATCATCGAAGATGATGATGAGGAACAAGAGTCCGTTCCAGGGTTTAATTTGAATGGATTGCACGAGTATGAAATGGAGAAGACTGGATTTAGTTGTGAAATACTCGGTCTTATTCTCGGACAAAACCCGGTCAAACATATGTTCTAGAACATAATATTAAACTTACGTCACATGAACTATTTCGGGTCAAAAGGTACCCTATGCCTCATGCATCCAGAGATTGTATCTAAAGGGAAGTGGGAGAAATGTTAAAGTTAGGGGTTAAGTTATATTTAGTTTCACCATCTGCAGATGATCAGAGATGCTACGACGTACATAAAGATTGTAATGAAAATAATAAGTTGTTGGATGAGGACGGTAATGATATTATTGATGTTATCACCGATGTCAGCGATGCGCAATACGTAGAACAATCTCGTGGCACACGATGATATGATGCTAGACAAAAAAATCAAATCCATTTCTGAAATTTTCCCGAGGCAAACACAAAAAAGCGCCGATATTAAATATAAGTTAGTCAGCGATATACGCAAATACCTAAAGTGATCAGAGATAACTGCAATCTCCTGTTTGTTCTTTAATGAGGTTGATACCCACACACTAAGACACATCCACCAGATGTGGTGTTCAGGGGACATATATATTATTAAGTTTAAACAATTTTTTCACGTTCTCAAGCGATTCCTCGTGGATTTATAACGATAAATTTACATGATCCTAGGTCGCGATATATCGCATTGGTCTCGATAAAATTTTTGTTTGAGAGACTGTTACTCTTTTTAGCAGTGGGTGTACGTGTGTGTGTGTGTGTGTGTGTGTGTGTGTGTGT
>QKMX01095958.1:0-10044 GCA_003401595.1 Venustaconcha ellipsiformis | reverse complement strand
GTATATGGTGTTTTAAAATCAGATGGTTCTAATGATAGAAGATATATTACTCAATTTTGATAATAATTATGATTCACGTTTATATCATCGTTTGATGACATTTATGGGACGTGATCAAAATGTTGATTCTGGCCTACAAATCTCACTAGATTTTACAATGCTGTATCCGATTTATTACTTTCGGTGGAACACCTGGTTTTATTTAGACAATATGTCGTTGATATACACTTTCAAACTCGTGTCTCAAGAGGAGCTATTGCTAATTACAGAGTAACCGCTTTTATCCTCTCAGAGAAAACAACATTACTTAAAGGTGTTGGTGGACGAATGAGAGCTATTGATGCCCCAGTGGAAAACATGTAACTGGATCACTCGTGATCAGTAATTCAATCACCTATGATATTACAGCGTTTTATTATCAATTTAATGTTACACTGACTCCTGGTCAGATTAAAAAGCTAAATCACTATAAAAAAGAATTATGGAATATAAATATTGCTGAAATCAGCAGCGCTGCAAGGTATAAAAAGCTATCCCTGACAGAACGTCAACTCAAGAACTTCAGTGACGCCAAACGATCAAAACCGGTGTTAGATTTGGTCTTCTGTGGGTGCCATCAAATATATTACCAAGACGGGTGGTACATTTCCACTTCTTGCAGCTATACCAGCATTGATAGCCACTGCAGCCCAGCTGTTGCTTAGTACTTTTGGAACTGCCGTTAGATTGGCATTAAAGAAATCATCAGGTCACTGACTAAAGACTTCAGAATACAAAATATTGGGTCTAAGACTGTCAGGAACCCCACATTTGTGGCGCGGTTAAGCCACGAGAGGATCACGTCTGAGACTACCCGAGACATTTCGCTAAACACAAAGTGTTTCGAGCTTCCTATGTCCAATTTTGATTTTCTTGATGCTGCTAAAAATTAAACACAGAAAAACTCAGAGATGTTTTATGGGCGATCTATTATAAAAACAACTAAACAATGTTGAAACCGGTATCATCTCGATGGAAGTTCTGTCCTAGTACTCACTGGGTTGCATACGCGATTGATCCACGTTGATTGGTCTATTTTGATTCGTATGGGCTGGCACCACCGAAAGAATTTTTAAAATATGTTGACGGACTCCAAAACGCATCTATCTGGTATTCAACATTATCAACACAGACAATGACTGATCTGCAAATATGTGGACGTGAAGTTCTCACTGTGCTTTACGTTGCATCAAGGTTGCTGACACAACCTCACAAAGTCGTGCACGAGTATACTACGTCGTCCAACGTTTTAACTGGTCTAAGTGAATACACAATAGTTAGATATTTACGGAAGATCTGCTCGGAGTCTTATTTAGAGCAAACCTCATCTAAATATGACTTATCCAAATATACAACCCATAACTAGGTCAAGAATGAACATGCCGATCTTTTACGTCTCGCAGATGTAGCTTAAAATAAAGTTGTTCTTCAGAATCAACAAGGACGGTTTAAAACCAGAAATATCCCGTTGACAAAGGTTATTCTGCGGGTTCCAAATGCAACCGAATATAACTTAGTGGTAAAAACGGTAAATTTAAAAACTCGGAGAAATCAGTTCTAACATTCATATAAGAGACTTCTAGACGTATTAGAAGAATTGGAGATATTAAATTTGGCGATATCAACATTAGCAAAAATATAATTATCAATGTGAGAGAACCAAAACATGACGATTATGTAGCAACAAAAAATACGTGTACAGCAGCAATGCAAAAAAAATATACATGTACAGCAGCAATGCAACGATCGGAACTGAGATCAGTAAATATTTTGTTAAAACTGGCGATGCAATGACTGGTTCTATCAATAAGACTAATAATAAAATTTCTGGTCTTGGTGAACCAGAATCAAACGATGATACTGCAACGAAGAAATACGTAGACAATAGCAACTTCCCGATGATGACCTCATTAATGAAAATAAATGATGGATTGGCCACGTTTAGATCTAAATATGCTAATTATATAATAGCATTTAAAATGTTTTCGTAGAAACACAAAGTGAGCCATCAATGAAATTTTTGGGAGTCCAGCAGTAATTGACATCCGAATCAGAAACAACGATTTCTAATGGAGATGAATTCGTCGATATTTTACTCCTTATTTGACGACAATTAATCAGCTGTTTTTCAGACACTATGCGATCACAGGAGCAGAATTATACCAGGATTAAAACTCGCCGACGCTGATGATATCATCGATGAATATTTTCCAGCGATACTAGTATCATGGAGAAAAATATCCTCTCCTCCGAGTATTCTAACCCATAACAATGATACTGACGGAGGTGGTCTTCATGTCTCACCAGATGTTGTCAATATCGCATCAACGATCGCCGTTAATCTGGTGTGTGATTCAATCGATTGCAGCGATCAAGTAAATGTTGAAAAATCCAGGCAGGCACAGCAAGGATATATTTATATATATTTACTCCACAAGACCGACATGGATAGTTGATAATGTTAGAACCTTTAATTCGGTTTATCTGGGATGTCATATTCCTCTGCTGTCAAAAATGCATTTCAAACTTACTGACCAGCGCGTTCGCCTTGATTTACGAGATGAATCCCTTACAGTAAGTTTATATGTACGATCCTGACAATAGGGACAAAGTCAAGGGGCAAAAAGTCTTATAATAAATTAATCTGTTTCTGTGTCTGTTGGCGGTTATGTTATAAATGGAAAAATAAATTATTTGTGTGGTATTATATAATTTACCAACCCACGAGAGTTTTTTTATACAACAAAGCTGCACTCGAAAATGATGTGAAAACATTCTTAACACTTCCCCATACAGAACAGTTTAGTGTTTATGTAGTTATTGAGAATTATGACAATAAATTTTTTTTTGTTAACGCAGGAACATTTAAATGAGCTGCAACGATAACATGTTATTACAACTCTGTCTCTTAGGGATCAAACCTTGAATTACACCCATTCTTGGCTTAAACGGTCCAAGTTACAAGAAACACTTTATGGGTTATGAGAAAATTAAAACTACCTAACCAATATAAAAATTATTTTTGTGACCAAAAATATACTATAAACGCTACCAACGTTGTTACTAAGACAGTCAAAAATCGCGCTTGTTTACAATCCGTTATAACTTCCACATTAACTATCACAATTCGATTGTTTACAATCGTACATAATTGTTTTCAACTATTTTACACGTGCACTCATAATCTTTTTGTTTCCTTTTCGCGTTATAACTCTGATCTAACTTTTTCAATCGCCTGTTCGATGGAACGAATTGCCGGACGTTTATATCAACATCGACATAAACTGGCGATTGTTTCATTGCCTATTGGTGTAATTTAATAAACCTGTATTCGGCTACTAGTGTGTATCTTCCTTCAGATTTTGTTCTTGTAATAGTTCGAAATTATTTAAGATGTTTTTTCACGATCAACTGTATCCGAAAGTTCTATATGATCGTCATGTAATTTTTAAATCGCAGAAATAATTTCATTAATGATTTCGGATTTTTTAAAATTTATAATGAATATCACTTTAAATGAAAAACTATTTCCATTCCTAGGTTTTGTCGGAATGCATGAACAGCACAATACACATTCCTAATTCTAACACATTCCTTAATTGTTGTTGTGGACAGCACAATACATACACTTAATTCGAGTAGCATATTTAAAGCATTAAGCTATTTATATCATCAAGTACTTTACAGATATACATCAAACTAATTACATCATCAATCATCAAGCTATTACAACATTACCATGAGTTAGGGCTCCTATTTTTCCACCTCATGGATATATTATGTAATTTTTGCGTTCGACTGATTTATGCTGATAACTTTAATTTTTTATTCATACCTCCCACCAAAGTTAAATCCCGGTGAGTGCAAAATCAGCACCCACCACATTGTTCAGTATGATGGACTGATGTTTACATATTTTATTTTTAGTTATCATTAGTTTTTTTCTCCTTAGGCTAGATCTCAGTTTTTATAACTGCGATTTATCGCAAACCGTAGGCAAGTTTGTCTGTCACTGGATTGGTACATATATTTCCACACTTGGAGAATGAAAATCCGCATAGACCACGAGTTTTCTCTACTCTCATATGTTTAAGAAATTATTATAAAGTCACCAATACCAGGAAATCCAAAAGTAGCTCATATTATGGGCGTGTCTTATTTTTTTTATCCTTGTCTGTTTTTTTCTTTTTCTTATTATCAATGAAAAAGTCGCGCGCGTGTGTGTGTGTGTGTNNNNGGGCAAGGAATCTGATAGTGAGGAAAAAAAATAAATTAAAAAAAAACACAAAAAAACTGAAAAATAATTCCATTTATAAGTGGAAGTCGTTATTAAATACAAGCTAGGTTTACTATTTGATCTCCCTACAAGTAGAGGAAGCTCTACTTAACAGAGTTATTTCCCTTAGCAAATGTCAAAAGTATCTTCCTGTTCTACTTCATTGTTAAATTCAGGAGTGAGATACTTAAATATTATTTTTTGGGCATTTTTTGAAAATGTTGATTGTGCTAATTCGTCTGCAATAAGTCGTACTTAAGCTGGTTGAAAAGCTGAAATAATTGACAGCTGCATATATCGACTGACATTCTATTTCTTCCCATGTCTCTGTATTTGAAGATATAACTGATCTTCGAAATTTATCATGTTTCCCAGTATTTCGATAGAATTATAAACCTGTTTGTTGTTAATATGATCAATCACATGACTTTTTCGATTAGACCATAAAAACATTCATAAACAAATTTGTAACAGATACATGTTTTCCCCAGCAATAAACATGAGATAATCAGCATTATTAACAGAACCGGCTGGTGTTTTTACTTTACAGTTCCTAATCATACCAGCACGCGATACCTCATAATTCTTGATGATAGGATGCTTTACAAATTCATCGGCGTTATTTCCTAACTCCATTTATGTGTTAAATATTATTTGTCTAAATTTTTTATTTATTATTAGAAAAAATATGTTTGCATGAAAATCTAGCGAGATAGTCTTCAGCATTTTTTTATCGGAAGTTCATTACGATCATTTTTATTCATAATACAATTTCTTAGCTCTGTATTTTTACACCCGCTTCCTACACACAACTGCGTTTCCCTGACTATCTTGTTATATTTCAAACACGGCTTTGGTCTCATATTTTCTCGTCGGTCACTGCATGTGGTATTAACATAATTCATTCTAGACCCAATCTTCAACCACTTGCAACTATTCTTTGCTTGAATCATTATATATTATAAAAATTTGATGTTTAATTTAAATATATATTTGCCTTAATTATAAGATGGAGGAATTTACAAGATTTTCTGCAATCAAGCTCTATAAAGCTAGATTCGATCTTGACAGAAGAACTCTGACTCGCCGATATGAGCTCTGGCTAATGTTGATTTGACGAATAAGATTCTAATCAATCGTATCTGTGAAGCCAAGATATAATTTCGCAACGACGGTGTGATCGACATTCAAAATTAGGCTATACGTTGATTCTACAATGAATTACCAGTGAGTGAGGACAATTATTAATTATCTTGGCGAGCGAAGATACCTTTTCAGAAAAAAAATTATCGTAGCGGTAGACGTACCTGGATTATCCGTGACAATTGTGACGTTTATATTGCATCACGCTGATGTTCTCACATTAAGTAAAAATTCCAAACCAAGAACACTGATCGACAAACTATCTTCTAAACCATGTGAATGCAGTCGATGCAATATATCCGCAGAATGATCGATCAAACGTTAATGATCTCTGCCCAACGACCTTAACCTTAACCTTGACCTTAAATTGTGTTGCTGAACGAGTTATAGAACTTTTCACGAACACGAACGAGAACATGTTTAACAGATTTTCGACGTAAAACAATAAATAAGTGGGTAGAAACAATTAAATATACCAGAGCGTCTATTAACGACGTTATCGAAGTGGAGAATATAAATATTCCCAGTAACGGCGAAGATGTTAACGGGGGAAGTTTTACACAAATCGAAATATAAATCGAAAGGAGCTCAAACAGAGATCGTTGATCATAATGATTACGCTTGGCTGTAGGATGTAACAATATTTCCACGAACTATAACTGTTAAATTTTATGACAATGATATGTTCGATTTTATCAGAAATATCAGTAAGTAACCCTGTATCCGTGTGGTTGTTTCAAAGTTCCGAGTATAGCTATTAGATCAGTTTGTAAGGTCTAATGGATATATTTATCATACAGAATCTCTTCATGGTGAAATGACAAAGATTGCGTTGAAATACACGAACGATACTGATGTTATCAAAATATTACTCAGTAACTGCTTCACCGTTGCGTCAGTTGCTGCCCATTTTGCTCGCAAGGAAAATTCATGGAGTACAAAACGGTTGAAATGTGTCGAATACTTACACTGCGGATTGTGGAAAACTAAATATGATTATATGGATGTTATCTCAGTTGATATGGCTGCATTCTAACCTGGACATTTTCTTGGAATTGGAGAATTTTCTGAGTATTTAAAAAAGTTTTGGACATCCAACACACGAGATGACCAGAGTTGCGATAAAGGGACTCTTGTCAAATATTGATTTAACCGGCTTTGCATGTATTGAGACATTCGAGTTTGCATCGGAAAGCCTTCATCCGGTGATGGCTGTTTGGTTTGGTCGTCATTCTAATAAACATGGTTGGACTATAATAATTTTATTACGATTAATGCTTGATGCAAAAATATTGAAATTGTTAACCGTGAGTGAAGCGATAATATCGTATCGTCCAGAAAAAACAAGTCTGGCTTCCAAAACCTGTTGTCGTTGATAGATCTGTTCTCGACGAGAATCCCGATGCTGTAGAATATAAAATTAAACTTGCAAAAGATCTTAGACGAAAAATAATAGGAAAATTTGCGCAGGAAGGATCAGATGATCATAAACGACATTGTACAAGATGTATTATCGACGATGCTTGGCTCGATTTCATAATTGCCGATACAACAAAGGAAAATATATTTGTAAATCGAAATAATGTTAACTTATCGGACGGAGTCAAATAAGGAACAATTGTAAGCTTCATTGGTGGTGACTCACCACAGATTCTTCATTTAAAATCTTCGATGATAAAGAGATTTTCTGATACCGCGGTTAGAGTTGTCACCTATTCATTTTATATCAATAAAAAATGCAGGATTGCTAAATGAATTACAGATCGCGTGCATCATGGGGCGAATGGACAATAAAAACGAAACAAAATACTCAGTCATTCTGAATCTGCGGATTATGGATATGGGGAGGTATATTATAAAAATAGTCAGATGTCACAACCATCAACATCGCCATCGGTATATGATCATGTGGCCAGACATAAAAATTTTTATTTCAACGGACCTGGAGGTTCTCATAAAACAACTCGTGCGATTGAATTATTCCTAAGCCATGGTTCAGGGAATCTTGACATGATTTTGCTAACTCCAGCTCACCGACTCGCCAGAGAGATAAAATAAAGAAGAGTTAAATCTCTTACTTGTCACAGTTTCTTTCGATGGAAGGGAGATTAGTGAACACCTGAACGAAATTGTATTCCTAAAATTATTATGCAAGGTATCAGTTGACGTATCAAAAATGTTTCTTGATTTGTTATTGACTCGAAATAATATTATCATGTGTGGCGATCATAGTCAATCATCACCTTTTGTCAGCTCATCTGCTCATGACTGGCCAAAAGAATTCGTAGATTATTGTGAGGAGATACTTGATGATCACTGGGCAATTGATTCAACGCCGAAAGAGTTTGATAAAGTTAATCAGACTGCTGCCAGATAAGATTCAATGTGAGATAATGCAGTAAGTAATTCCAGAGACTGCTATGAATGTATTTGGGAATGTGTGGAGACCAATTGATTTTATGGTTGCAAGAAGAAAGTTAGTTCGTGATACACTTCATCATCAATTATTTCTGTTACATAAAGAAAACTTTTCAGATTTACCTGTGCCATTGTGTTATCGCCATCAGATACACGTCAACATATATAGATACTGAAATTCAAGGACGCTTGGTAGAACCAAAGAAACAAAAGCTATTCTTTTAGTTCCTACTAACGCTAAACAATCATGCTGGACATTAGAATATACAATAATCATTCATTCATCACAGGGATTGACAATCAGTGATTCAAATATCTTGGTTATCGATGATTGTATTGAATGGTCATACTTGGTTTATCTTTCAGTTGCAAGAGTTAGGAAAATGTCCCAGCTACGGAGAATTGTTCTATTGTTTCTGAAGTTATTCAGGATAACTGCGATATTGTAGATAATAATCAAACTCAGGGCAATGTCGAAAAAAAAAATAGCTTGTTACCAGCGATGTGCCAAAAAGCGATACTTCTATCTTGACATTTAGATTATCATGATACTAAAACAACAACAAAATAAATCACCGTGCTTGCTGAAACAGTAATGTTGTGGCAGTATTCCCCTAATGGCCCACGACAGTTTACCGTGGATAGAATTAATAGTAGTATCAGTCATACACGCGAAAATGTGATGCTAACTTGTCTTCAGTGTAATCTTCGTCGAGGAGCCTGTGCCTTATTGCTAGCTAATAATCCTTCACAAAAGTGAAGGCGGTAGTAATTATGTATCTTTAGGAATTACTTGTAATTGTTCACGTACAAATCCACATTGCGGAGCAGTTGAATCTAGTCTGTAGACTTCATATCTACCCGTGGATCGTACCACGCTGGAAAGTTAATGTATGGTCACACACCAAATAGGATCAGTTACTCTTTTTGAACCACCTTCAAGTTAACCAAGTTCATAAAAATCTGACAGTCACACTGGTTGTTTTGAGAAAGAGTCTGGTGATTGCATTGATAGGTTTCATTGAAATTCCAGGTGCAATTTCATTATTTAACACAGTTATCACACGTGGTAGTCTTACAACCCATTCACAAGATTTCATGTCTCTCGGAACTTCTGTTCTGGGATATTTCCTGTGCATATCGATATTCAAACAATTGCTCAGAGTGTTCAATTAAATTGCTCAACGATTGCCTGATTGCAATGGATTGCGGTGTGTCCTTGACTGAGTGTGGCGTTATGTTGTTTCATTAGAGTTGTTATTGCACCAAGACATTCTTTGCCAGTATCAACCTTGTAAGAACTGTTTCCATCGCAGGCCGCCACCTTGATAAATTCGTTCAAATATAGATGCAATTTCAATAACTGTCTTTGTGGATATCTTATTTATATCTACTTGAAACGGCAACGACAGTCAACGCGTGTTTATATGTGCGCAATTCATGTCTACGAGTTTTAATATTATCATGCGGCAAAAACAAAATATCTGCCTGATAAAACTTTATTGGGAGTGCTGGCATCAAAATGTACGTACTTAATTTTTTGGGTGGTGGTAGACAAATTTGCCATAGTGACTGTCGTGCTAAATAATTTGCAGCAACAAAATGTTTGACACCTGCTGCATCAGCAAGTTTACTAATCGCCGCTCTACCCCTCCAATATCTTCCTGGGCCATAATGAATCGATTCCATTATTATAATAATAATCGACTTATTAATTACCAGCCAATAGCACTAGTTTACCTTTCATCGCAGATCTTAGTAGCCAAGTAGCAAGCGATTCTCTGAGAGATATATTAATTTTTTTTTTTTACAGATTTTAGAAAGTGAATCAACTTCACGTCTGCAATATGTCGTTGTTGTAAATCTGGAATTTGATATGCGAAATCATGAACGTCGCACGCACGATCAGTCGCATTTATTGGAGACTCTCCAGGCCTTGATTGATCTTTCTCGTCAAGTCAGATATCAAGTCGGGTTCCAGGACCACAATAAATATGTTCAAAATGATGCTACTCGCCAGGATACTTAACCCATGGAGCTCTTGGTAATTTTCCCAGTGAAACCTTTTTTTGAGAGATAAATCTATATTTGCTTTTACCACATTTCATACACTTGCCTGTAAGTGCACGATTTTTATTACTCGTCGTTATTGTTTTAATATAAAGGGG
>QKMX01095825.1:0-10398 GCA_003401595.1 Venustaconcha ellipsiformis | reverse complement strand
AGCTGGAATGCCTACAGCTAGGAAAGATGCATTCAAAGATCATATTTGTGCTTAAGAAAGACAGTTAATTTGAAGAAAAGGAAAGACTGACAGATGATGCCTAGTGCTTGCAATCTATATGTTCCATTCCAGTGTCGGTGCTGCATCAAAATTAGCTTATACTTCAGACGTTCTGTTTCATTATGAATGACGACACCTGTATCGAATTAAATCGTGGTACTAAAGGGTTAATAGTGAATAACTAGAGAAAGTACTACAAATTTTCGGAACCATGTTGTAGTGAATTTAGACCATGTAAACTTGAAATGTGTCTTGGATACAACTGTACAAAACAGGTAATTCAAAATGAAGTCAAGTTATTTAATGGCAACACAAATAAAATCATAAATGTTTTCTTAACTTAGAATGGTTACCTGGCCTTGAATATGCAGCCTCATTGAATGAATATGTAAATGCTATGCCCAAGGTGATCCATATAAACAATCGTACATACGAAGACAACATGTATTCATGTATTTTGTACCATATAATCTAAAGAACTCATTACATCAATAGCTCTAGATTAGTCCTGAAGTGCATCATATCAGAATATCTTCTTGTGTTTCTTTGTCTAATAAATATTGCAACATATGCCCTTTCACTTGAATAATACTTAGTGATGTTCGGTACCGTTTGTTTAGAAAAAGAAATTACCGATTATCTTGTCTGTTTCTGCAAATGTTGACGGGACATAAAGTCGTTTTTAGTTCATTCCCTTAAATAATCACTGTGTATTCACCCAGACATGTTTGCGTGGTGAAAGTGTTCTCTAAGCTCTCTGAATTAAATACAGAAAATCCACTGAAATTAGATGCATAATTTAAAGAGATTCGAATTTCAATTAAATGGTCCATCTTCTATGATTTTTGTTTTCTCTGCTTATTTGATAATTCATGATTTAAAAAGTGTTTCAAACCAAAAAAAGAAATTAATTTAGCTAATGTTCCGCGTCCTGGGAGGCAGCAAAGTTAAGTGATTCTTACAGTAGTTACAGTTATTACGTTAGTAACAATCCATGATTTATCTGAGACTGGTTAGCTTGATATGCGTCTGTGTCGTAAAACTGGACTGATAAACAGCGACAAAAATAGAAACAAATAAGACTCAGCTTTCCGACTCTGATGACGTTTTTGGTAAAGGCAAGGACTTCAAGACAACGATCGTTTTAACTGAAAGGTTTTTAAATCCTGAAAAAAACTAATTTCCGTCTAACTATTGCATGACCACACATCACGAAACTCTAATTTCTGACTTGTATGGTTTCCTCTTGTGCCACATTTGCATGGCTGATTAGCTAGCTTTTCCGATTGTAATATTAGTTCTTCACGCCATGCAATACAATATATCACCTAAATACATAATATAAAGACTCATCCGTGTCTTAAGTTACTAATCATGTACACCTAAAAATATCCAGAAAATCTACTATGTTAAGAAATTGGGAAAGGACCATTTTACGAACCTAATTAATGCTCTCAGAAAGTCTCGTGCATACTGTACATTATGACGCCTGCTCCTAGAAATTGGCTAATTACTCTGGTTGAGAAATGTCTTTCCAGTACTGATTTAACACAATCAGTAGCAAAACACTAGCATCTAAAAAAGCTATAAAGAATAACCTAAGATATAAATACAAATAACATATACCCTTGGTTTATTACAATATGACTGACAACATCGTTGATTAACTGGCCTGTGCAAGAAAGAAAATAAATAAAATTACTGCAGTATTTGAACAATTCCTAGAGTTTTTTAACTTTTATCGAAGAAACGTCTTGCTGATGAAATTCAGAAGAACAAGTTCATCTTGCATTCCTTGAAAACGATTCAAAATTATTATCTCAAGGTTTATTTCAGAGTGCAAAACACGCAGAAGACCATGACTGAAACAGAATTATGGGCAAATGTATATTTTCATTAGCACATTTTTTTCTTTCATTTTTGGAAATAAAGTTGGGAAATATTAATTGAATAAAAGCTTCATAGTAGCTCAGTGATTGGTTTAAAATTGACAGTGATACGCCTGCAAAGAAATGTACAGACTCTTCTTAAAATTTCTATGACAGATTTGTCTGCGTGACACATCAGAAGAATTAGAAAGAATTACAATGCATATATTATTATTGTAGTCCTTTTCAATTCCTCAAGCCTTGACACCGGAAAAACATTCAAAGCTTTTGAGGTCATAATTAGACATACATACGTAACAAACAAATCACATGAATTATTACCTTGTCTTCATAAAAGTAAGCTTAATTCCAAGAATGATATCTATGAGAATTTTCTTCTATTTCTAAATGTTAATGTCCACAACCTACACTACTTTTGGTTCATCAGGTACATAATATTTGTACAACATGGCAAAGAAGTCGCTGAGTACACAGCCATGACTAAACACCGACTCGCAGCTCAAGGAAATAGTGGGATTGGCAAGATAAGAAAGCTTACGACTCTTGACCTTCACAGGTAGATAAAATTAAACAAGGTGAAAAACATTAAAATTTGGTATTGTGTGTATCAAAAACAAGTGCATCCTGCCATCGAAAACCAATCTGAGAATGGAGGGAATAATGAATGTCATACTAAATAATGTAAGACATCATTCTTATGGAATACACTGAATGATGCATGAGATCAGCAGGTGCGCTCTGTATCATTATTGTCTAAGAGAGTAAAGGGGATGAATCTTTAAACATAATTATAGCACACTTTTCAATACCTTTCAAAATTAATTAGTACAACAACGGAATAAAGAGCATTTTGAGCTTAATGAGCTCTGGGCTTTCTATAATACCTAATGGGCTGAAAAATAAAACAAATGAAGTCATCAACAACTGACACTATACAATGGGATTTTGATTCGTAATGCCTACGTCTTATGGTCTGGGAAAAATAAATCACAACGATCTGACCATTCTAAATATGATATTTGTTTGTGAGCTGGCAACTTTGCCATTCTTTCTGAATTAATGATTCCCAAATCGATTAATTACATATAAATGATGTACATCAAGACTTTTAACAAGCACGTCAGACTCTTTAACAATCATAAGTTTTGTAAGTTATGTTCTATTGCCTAAAACAAGTTTTGTAAGTTATGTTCTATTGTGTAAAGCATGGTTAATATTATATTCATTTGGGAGTTTAATGCTATTTTACATGAACACCAATTAACTACACTTTCACTAAAACGATATATCTGGATCATACATCTTGATTGTGATGTGCACACAAAACAACCTCATCAGGAAAGTATCTTTTTAATGGTTGGCTAGTATTTTTACATTTAAAGTCGTATTTTCTTTTCCTTTCCAACCGATACAGATTCCAATTTGCTTACCTCATTTAGTGACTTAATAAATTTTTTTAAAGCTGAATAATGAAGACACATTTTCAAGTAACCTTTTGAACTTATCGCCATGACTTTCTCATTGAAATTTATTGAACTTTGCCACAGAAATTAAACAGCTACAAAATTGTAGGAGTTTCATTCATGCAAGAGCTTTGCGTAACATCTCTAGTTTTCCTAGAGGAACAAAAAAAATTTAAAAAATGACTGTTAAACAGAATGTACGTGAATAAAAACACATAATGAAGTGAATGTAAATAAATGTACAGGGCCAAAACACCATGCTTCTTAAAGGACTTGAAATGGCTTTTTTCCCAATTATAATATTTTCCCGTTTATTTTCGTTCCCTCGTTTAAATTCATATCGATAATAAAATTTTGGTTTCTTTCAAAACAAATCCGCCTTTTATTGCAAAGCAGCTTAAATGCACTGGCACTGATAAACGCGGAAAACGTCACATATTTCTCGGTCTGTGAAATAAACATAAGTACAGCAAGTTTACCTTCAAGAAGACTTTGCACTGTAAATGTCATTTCTACCGGGAGGAGGGGAGGCAAAAGTAACTTAATTATCTATAATTTAAAAATTAAAACGATATAATCATAGTATCTCTTTCGTGAATTGTATCGGAGTATTTGGTTTTGTTCTCTTTCAACTGTTCCTTGTATTCACTTGCACTGTAGAAGTCTTTAGTGCCAAAATATTAGAAAAATCTTTGTGCTATACCGGTAAGATAATCCTAGCAATATTTTAAATTGTTATACAGTAAACAAACTAGACCTTCATCACTTGTGTGAATTTTATTTGCATTTTCTAGCCTTTAGATATCTCAAATGCTTTTTGGATTATGTTATCAAGAGTGGCACATGTTAGATCAACATTTCATTAATACTGTACATTCCACAAAAATACTTTCATAAATGAAAATGCCACTAAATGTACGTTATATATTAAATATACAATAAAGATTACACTGATAATTGTGCCTGCCACGAAGAGTAAACAGGAGATTGTATAGTCCAAGATAGGTAAACAGGTAATTGTACATGCCTAAAGGGTAAACAGGAAATTGTATATGTCAAGAAAGGTAATCAGATAATTGTATATGCCATAAAGAGTGGATATTAAATTGTATATGCCAAGAAAGGTAAACAGGTAATTGTATGCACCAAAAATGGTAAATAGGAAATTGTATGTCACCAAGGGTAAAGAGGTAATTGTATATTCCAAGAAAGGCAATCATGTAATTGTATATTCCATAAAGAGTGTATAGGTAGTTGTATATGTCACGCAGGGTAAACAGGTAATATATAGGCCAAGAAGGTTATACAGGTAATTGTATATGTATATGCCACAAAGAGTATAACGGTAATTGTTTATGCCACAAAGAGTATATTGTGTAGGTTTAGTTTTAATTTTGTACGAAATTATATATGTTAAAGTGAGGGGTTTTATACGTTAAAATCATTAAGCTAATGACAGACACACTATAATTTTTAAAATGTTTCACTGTCTCTGTTTCTATGAAATAAAAATCTTATATGTATAATACGACATCATTATAAGGACTGTGTTACATCTTTCAATTAACAAGCTAATATTTGTTATAAATTTTAGAAATAACACAACAGTAAAAAGCAAACAAGAATAAATCAAACGAAATATATATGCAAAATTATTCCTAAACACTCTTATGGTTGCTGTCTATCAGTTCCTAGGTTTCTTTAAAACCGAAAACAAATTGTTTGCTTAGAAATTTAACATTAAATACTTTGCAATAAGGGTTTTAATGGAATGCGTTTCTGAATACGCATTTACATTTTCAATTTTCTTTTTTTTTTCTCCATTATTTAGTCACGTAATTATTTGATTATATTGAGAAACTTTAGTTAAAATACAACGTTTTTGTAGTTAATACAAAAATCATTAAGTCGGTTACTCTGCTCGGCAGCAAAATCTGCTGTAATAACGGCCTACGCATTAACCATAATAACATCTTCATTTTGATTACATGAAAGACTTTTCGTGTAATGTATCATGTCATGTGAAAAATAAATGTTATAAAAAAAAAACATTTCATGCTTCTAATAAGAAATTTGTTTTTAAACTTTCAATTTCCATTTACAACAAATAGATCCAGTTTCCTTTGATGTATAGGAAACTGCACTTACAAATCGGCTGTTAAAATGCATCCAGCCATTGGAACCAAAAATGTGAAGCAGCATAAATATCAAGGTAGACCTTATTCGCTACGAAAATATCGCCAAACGAATATGGGAGATATTTTAATGCGCTCTGTCGGCATGTCTTCTGTCTATTTAAACATTATTTGATATCCTTTTAATTACTTAGACTTATCCGTCCGTTGCCCCATCTCCTCTTAAAACTTCCAATACAGTTTCTTCAAATTTGATATTTTACATGTACAAGTTTAAACTATTTACATCTGCGTATAACATGACCTGAAATTATCTTGCAAATAAAGAAAAGAATACCACTGTAAAAGATACCTACAGAATAAAGGAAAGAAAAAGTTTAGTTTAAAGATAGACACGGTAATCGTAAAAATTGTCAAACGCATTAAAAACTGACCGAAGCTTGAATTACACTAGAATAATAATAAACTTTCTTTAACGGGGATAACACATGTGGTCCTCAGTTTTTGCAATCGGTTGTTAATAATAATAAAGATTTTTAAAAATACAAAAAATACAAAACTAATTTTTTTTTTAAAATTTACAAAACTACAAGATCATTCGCATAATCATGTATCGTCGCACACTCATTCATACATATTTAACATGAATGACTATGTGTGAATATACTGGGAAACATATACACATAATATTCTATACACAGGTACATTCATTTCAGAATAAGTCGTACGTATTACACATATGGAATATGATCTGAAGATATTATCAATGGACATAATAATAAAGTGTTCTATTCAGAGCCCTTCATGTCATTCCAGCTGTCAAGAAAGAACTTCTTAAATGATATTTTAAAAGAAACAAGGGAATTTGAATTTACATATCCTCAGTGGTAAGGAATTCCATAAAGTAATTGCTGATACTGTAAATAGGCTTTTATAATAATTGATCTTCGACCACGCAATCTGGATATCGTTGTTAGTCTTCGATCGGAGATTACACTCAGTATTTGATGATCTTTGTTCAATTAGATGAGATATATAATCTGGAGAAAGATCGTTTAAAGACTTATATGCCATGATTCAATTCAAATACGTTTTTGTATATGTAGCCATTGCAGACGTGAAAAAAAAACATTCGAGGGAGTCATAACAGGAAGTTTCAGTATTATTCGGACTGCCCTGGAGTTCATCGATTCTGGATGGGTTTCCTATATGGTACAGCCCTAATCTGTCAGTGTTAGTATATAACCCCAAAAATAAAGTTCAAACGATTGGGGAGGCAGAAATTTGGAAAGCAATTTTATTATTTTGAATACCATTGCTGGTAAATGTTGATACCAAGAAGTTTTTGATTTGCGACAATAGATATATCTACGTCATTTTTAGTCAGACGTAACTCCACCTTAGTAGTTAGACGCTCGCCTTGTTCCAAACTGTGAATGGTTATACGATTCGTTTTAGAGAAAATAGAATTCAAAATGTAGTGAACAAAGCAGACTTCAAATGAGAAAATAGAATTCAGAGTGTAGTGTACAAACCCGACTTCAAACGAACAAATTAGTCTAGGTAGTTTAAATAAAACTAATATCGAAGCAATATACAGAAAGTTAGACTAGCGATCGAAAACATTTGATTAAATTGCTTAATTCCAACTCCATATTGCCTCTGTACTTCGTAGCATGCAAAACAGTATATGGTTCTGTGAGTCCTTGGTTATTCTTGATGTCAGACTTTATTACTTTTAACTTAGCTGTTCATACATCTTCAATCGTAACACTGACAGTTTAACGTTCAATAACAAAATAACTTGTTATATTAATATGAACAGTATGGCGTTAATAGGGAAGGGGGACTAAACAATTCAGCTTGAACGGGGGAAAAGGGAAAATTGATTTGAAAGTATGTACCTCGGACTGATGGGGAATTTAACATTAGCCCATAGGATTAACACTATGAACCTGTGTGGGTACTAGAAGAAATTATAATATAAAAACGTCCATAGGATTTAACCAATTTATAACAACCAAAGCTACCTATAATGTCAATCAGAAAAACCTATTGACCAGCATTCCTACATGATGACCAACACACTTTCTTACTATCACCTAAACCTATTCATGAATAAATTGTCACGCCATCTTACAGACCGGCACTAGCACCTAAACTTATTGGCTAGCACAGCAGAGGTTTACAATCACGTAGTTTTAGACAGATAATCATACACCTCACCATCCAACATTCATCCTTTTCCAGACCAAACAGAGGAAGTAAAATCTCTTTGACAGAATATTATTTAGTGGCTACATACATATATCTCAGATTTGCATATTAAGTATTACCTTTAAATCTTATTATGTTGGAAGTGTCAGCGTGTTTTCATGTATTGTACTGAGAAAATAATATAATCAATGTGAGAAATTCATACAAACACTAAAAAGTATCAGATTAAAATTATTTTAAATTAAGAAATTGTCACATGCAATAGTTTGTCGCTTAGAGTGAAATTAGTACTAAAAATTCTGAAACTAATACAGACTTTAATGAAGAATGGAAAAAATTCCGAAAACTCCATGAAGCATGGCATTTTATACTTCTTTTTCTTTGGATCTCTCAGAGGTTAAGAAACAATGGAACAAACACTGGCACTTCTTTTAGAAGAGTTACTTCTTCAGTGCTGACCTCAACGAAACTATTTATCAAACTTTTCCCTGCTCCATTATTTCCAATCGTTTAAGATAAATGTGACCCAAAATGGGCGTACCTTTTGCGTCTAACCTTGCCAGAAAAATTACTTCAGAACTTGAGATCCTGTGTGACCTCACGTAACGTTGGGAACCAAATGCACTCATAGCTTGATCATCATGTTACTGTATGTAGGAGTTTGAATTTTCTCCAGAAGAAGCCAGCAACTAGGAACTCCTTTTTGAAAAGTCAGTCTGCAGTACAGCCGGAAAACACAAGGAATGTTATCTTGATCGCACCCTTGAAATCAACAGTCAGAGAAAAGTGATCATGGACATTCCCTGGGACTGTACTAAGCAGAAAATACCGTTACCGAACGCCCATACCATGGAACCCCAGTCAACAAGATCTTCACCTCCAACATAAAAAAAGACCTGACCCATCTTCAAATTCTGAAGATGAGATACGACTCCCAGCTCCACCGACTGTAAATGCCACTGAACAGGGGGTTAAGGAAAGGGGGAGGGGGCGAGGATACCAGGAAAACGTTATGTCTTAGGAGCCCAGGAAAAAACTAGAATGCAAAACACCACAGTCTGAGAGAAAAAAGCAGGTTACACCGTCAGCACAGCCGGGAATGATAGCGGCAACAAAGAAACCTCAACATAAGCAATGACCAACGCCCACATTTAAACAATCAGTGGCGGTATACCTCCGCGAATAGGCTGCGGATTGGGTAATGGGAGAATTAATTGAGGATCGATAAACAGCCCAAACAACACGCAGAAGACTTCTGGGTGGCATTTGCAGTCTCCTCAAGACTTTAAGGTGAGACGCTGGGAGCATGAGCGCGCTGGGGGAAAGTACTGTGAATATTCAGTACCCCTAATAACACTGATTCTACATGGGTACATCGAATTATATAGGATTCCACCCCAAAGCATCCCATAACAACTTTGTGGTTGCTCTCCTGATCACAACAACAGTTCCAACGGACGGGTTGGACACAAGTTTATGCAGCGCGAAAACCTGAAGCCGATACGGTTCCCTCCTTCAAAAGTAAACCCTGAACCCTATTAACCGCCCCAAAAGAACTGCCTCGAATGATTAAGGGTTTTCACTTTAGCCTGAAAACCTATTTTGATAATAATTTCTTTAATGTTTAAATAAAATCCTTTCCATCACCGTTGGAAAAATTTTTTTAATAATCCCTAAATTTTTTAAAATAATCAATGCGTCAAAATATACCTTATTGGTTTGTTGTTTTATATCGGAAATAATCATGTACATGTACAATACAATTTTAAAACAGCGCAGAACAGGAAAAGTTGCAACTGGTTAGGGTGATCTTGTTACAATATGAGACAATTTCTGTAGGGAATAACCCGACTTAGATAAGGCAAATCTATAGTACATCCAGGGCGTTTCATAAAGCTTCCGTTAATGCCTGGGAACTCTAGCCGGACCTCTCCTTCCAGACTAATCATTGAGTAGCATATGGTGCATGCATTAAAAAGTCGAATGGGCACCTGAAGTGCGTATTAGCATGCATTAAAACGGGAACCTGAAGTGCGTATTAGCATGCATTAAAACGTCAAATAGATCCTGAAGTGCGTATTAGCATGCATTAAAACGTCGAATGGGCACCTAAAGTGCGTATTAGCATGCATTAAAACGGGCACCTGAAGTGCGTATTAGCATGCATTAAAACGTCGAATAGACACCTGAAGTGAGTATTAGCATGCATTAAAATGTCGAATGGGCACCTGAAGTGCGTATTAGCATGCATTAAAACGGGCACCTGAAGTGCGTATTATCATGCATTAAAACGTAGAATGGGACCCTTAAGTGAGTATTAGCATGCAGCCGCGGTATAAACTCGTCGAGTGATGACGCATGTTTTTCACTTGAAGAATAACTAAGAAGTAGGTGTATAATGACTGATGGATGGATGCATAGATGGATGGATGGATTGATTTACTCGACAAAATGATAATTTAGAAGCGTTCATTGCAAACGATAGAACGTTGTAAGGGTGCCTTGCTCCTGTAAGACAATTACTCAAGACGTACACGGTACTTTAACCAGTCGTACATGGCCAAATGGACGAACGCGAATCTTTAAGATCAGTCAGTCAATCAGAATCAACCAAAACGGAAAATGTGTTTCAGT
>QKMX01095717.1:0-11121 GCA_003401595.1 Venustaconcha ellipsiformis | reverse complement strand
GAGAGAGAGAGAGAGAGAGAGAGAGAGAGAGAGTTGACGTAACGAATACACATCATAACATAAATATACGGTATTATGATTGCTGAGAATATTAAAGAAGCATTCAACCATTCACAAATAATGAAGACCGGCTTACTTTATCATTTAATACAGATATCATCAAATCATGACCATTACCTCATTGCAACTTATGGAGAAAATATTGATTGATTTATAAGTAAACATGCAATTTGCAGTAAGACACTCTCTGCCTCATGAAATTAGATATAATAATATATTCAGCCTCTTAAGTCTGCGGTTGTCCAAATGTCAGACATAATTCTTTCCGTTTGGGAGATAACAGAGTTTTGCAAATATGGAAATGTCGGATAGGATTACTTGTATAAGAACAAGAAAAAAGTGTTCTAGTGCTGCTATTTGTTTTTCTTTAAGAATGAACAGATAAATTATTCATTAAGCACGTAAAGACACAATTAACTTTGCTGTTAGTGACATTGATTTAGAGGAATATGCTATTACATTTTAAAGGGCTGCAGTGTCAGGGAGAATTTTATCTATTATAGTCCTAAAATGATACCTTATTTTGTCATTACCACCTTTATTCAATCCCTATAATCATTCTTTCGGGTTAGTCATAAAACACATATATGACAAAACATTGCCCATGAAAAGTTAAAACACGAATTCAAAGGCATGTACATAGTAGTATACGCAGCATACATAGTATTGCTACCCCAAGTCAACTAATATGTACACTATTACCATCAATAATTACTCTGAAAAAACCCTATTAAAATATTACACAGTGGACACTTATTTCGGGGGTGGGGGGAGATAAAGATGGATAGAACTGGCATCTATCTAATCAACTTGTCCAAATCAGTGTCATTCCAAAGCTCATAAGCATGTGTTGAGCGACTTGCTAAAAATACTGAAGTCTGTTTTAACTAAATTAAAGTATTTTACATTTTGCCAAAAAAGCATGTACATTAGTTTACCATTATTGTTTTTACTGCATGTATATATGCCTCAGGCGCAGAGTACCTATTAGATACAATATATTTTCAACCAGTAATGCATAACAAAAAAAATGTAAATCCGAGTTATTAATGACAAGTTGATCTGACAGAACAAAATAACATAAACTGTTGATATATGGCTCGCTAAGGAAAAGGAGTAATGAACTAATTAAATGAATAGATTTAGATGTTGAACAGTATTACATTTTTTACATATATTTGTTGTTTAATTTTACTACGTATCATTCCTCTAGTTTAGAACACTACCGAAAATATAATGAAAATCATATTTCCTATTCAACTAGAGCGAGTCTTTTGGATGAGATATACTTTTTGGTACGGCAGAGTTCTTGTCCTTGAGATGGATTAACGAGTATATATTCATAATTGTTGATGAAATCAAAGATATTGAAGACGTAACGAAAGAATAATTGAAAATATATTTTTAGATAAAATTCGGTCAAAACATATTGAGGATGTATAGAAGAGATATTTAGAAATAAAAAATAAATCAGTAATTTGCCACTTGAGTGTCACTAGTATAATTAAAAGGATGCATATGGCATTGTTCTTAAGCTACAAAATGAAAATACAAGAGTACTCGAATATAAATTAGGTCAGAATAATTATTACTCTCTTAATATAGATCCATATACCAATTTTCATGAGTTAAGTAAAAAATCGATATTTAGAGTGACACAAACATATTTAAAAGTATTAAAGTCATTCTAGCGTTAAAGCTAAGTCAAATTCACATAGTTTCGAATGGGTTCAGGTACACTAAGACATATTCATATGGTTGATGGCGGTGAGATAGGGTTCAATATATTGGAAGTGTAACGAAATAACATCTGAGAATACAGAAGTCACACAAGCATAAAATTATGTCACATTAAACTAGTTTAATATTTTAATTTAATTTTTAAGGTGTATCCATATATCAATGTTATGTGTATATGTGAAATACGGTGTACTTTTCAAGGTTGTAATTAATGAGCAGTTGACTATACAATAGCCAGTCATGAAAAATAGGTCACAGTGACGTGCGATTTTGGTATGGCTGATGTACTTTCCCTGGGATACGTTTATGTTTCATTGTTCAAGAGTTACGTCATAGAGAATGGGACACATGAACAAATGCGGAAAACGTCATATCCGTCCCAAACGTTGTTGGCGAGGGGATAATAAGCATAACAAATTACACGTGGAATTGTAATGTATCAACATCCAACATTTGTGTCGACAGGCTGTATTTTAAAATTACGTTCATTTTCAGCTATGATTTGACTACTTTAAAAGATTCATATTTTTTTATCCACGTAATTAAAATCATTCTTTGATTTCTCATTCATTTGTAACTTCACTGACGAACTACCATTGAATGTAAGCAACAAAGGCAATAAAGATTTGTTATTAGGTGACAGCGCTCAAGTCCATTCATATACCGTACAAGTCTATCCAAGGCTGTGAAAGTCATTAACGCAGTTGTTTATTCACAAGGAAAAGCGTTGAACGTTTATGAGAAAGCATTCCTTTTAAGAAAGAGTCTACTTTATTCGTAAAGAAAATATTTATTTACAAAGATTTGTTTAGCTAATAGTGTAAGACTGGTCACAAAAGCTTACATGGACACGTTTGTCATAAAATATTACTTGTATCAGGAAGGTTGTATTAGTAACAGAGTATCACTTTTCTGAAGAATGTCATTTGTTTGAGACAAAATATCTTGCGTGTTTGGTGCAAAGTTTGAGAATAAAAGTGATCTTTCTTGTGCAAATGTGAAGTCTTCGTAAATAACTAACAATCTTCAGAATGATTTGTGATTTTGTTTTCATAAAACTGAATTATTTATTCAAGTTTTTAAATTTGTTTCAGCCTATTATTTATATTTTCATGACAATTGCGACAGTATTAACTATACGAAGTATGCTGAAATGATGTTTTATTCATGAAGAAAGTTATTTTTTTTCTGAAAATGATATTTATTTCAAGAAAAAGATCACCTTTATTCT
Source organism: Venustaconcha ellipsiformis (assembly GCA_003401595.1). Lineage (NCBI taxonomy): Eukaryota > Metazoa > Mollusca > Bivalvia > Unionida > Unionidae > Venustaconcha > Venustaconcha ellipsiformis. The sequence continues at coordinate 8,090 of QKMX01095717.1, read as the reverse complement.
GAAAACTTTTTTTGTGTGAAAAATCAGGAAGTTAAAGATAGAGATGTAAAGTCATCGCAAACATTTTATATTATTCAGGAAGATTGATGATTATTTAGTGAAGAACGAGAAATAGTTGGATCAGGTTTCTTCATGAAAATCATTTTTAAAAATGCATCTTCGGTTATAAGGGATTCATATTTTACATGTAAACTTTTTCCCATGTTTATTCAGTTCATGCAGATTAGGACAGTATTAACTAGAAGAAACGTGCTGAAAGAGATTTTATCACTACTAAGAACGATACCTTTTTCCTGAAATGGATATAAAGTTCAAGGAAAAAGAAATCACATTTCTTCTAAAACATTTTTGTGTGAATATTCATAAGAACTCATGATAACTACCCATATTTCCATTTTTCCCATGAATTTGAATTCTGCATATAAAAATAAAAGTGTGGCAAATGATGATAACACAATAGGAATACATTATTAAATTCTATTTCTGTTACCCTTAGCTGTCACAAGTTACTATTTGTTTGCTGGTAGGCTCTCGTTCAGACCCAACACAGTGGTGGCACGTGAAGAAATTGTTTGGATCCCATTTTTGCTTGATCTCCAGCAGACGGTTATAATGGTTACCCCAAAAAGCATCTTGCCAGTTGTCAAGGTCATAAGCTGCTTCGTTCATATAAACGCCGTTCCCATATTGTTGTAGATGCCGAGAAAACCTCTTTCCAGCATCAATATTTTTCTTGTCTTTAGTGGGATTTGACATTACGACTGCGCATGTCATGCAGACAAGGCCGTTTCGGAAACCAGAATGAATAGGCGCTGAGTCGTTTGAAAATTGACTTACTTTTCCTGCCAAGGAGAAAAGTAAACAGTGTCAAGTTTCCAGGAAAATATATTAATGCATGGTTCAAAGGTGAAATATTTAGGAAGTGTTTCATTCATTACCTGCTAACATCACTATAGTACATTTAGATTGTGAAGACTACAGTCTTTATCCATTTCGTGTTAGGATCTGTTTGATACAGGCGTTTGGTAATGAAAATCAAAAGGCATGTGACACAGACCATAAACCTGCAGTCCATTTAATTTTTTTTCATACAATATTAGATTTAATGTTGAATGTAGTAAGAACCAAAATATTTCTTCTCGTAAATATTATGGAAAATTGTAGAAACTCTGAGTTGGGTCTGAGGTACAGCACGAGAATATTTGCCTAACATCAGGGTCTGGCTCTGCTGCTAAGAAGATCACATATAATAAAAAGTTAAAGCAGAGTCAACACTCCAAACGGAAATTCACATTCAATGTTTTTATATATCAACACAGGAACCATGCATCTAGAGCAACAGACAATAAAGTGCCCCTTCCCCCAATTTTAATATATAGCTGAATTTAAGTTTATTAAGATCAACATTTTTAAATTGAAAAATGATTTTAAATTTTACCGTTGAGGCTTTTTCTTGATTATTGTGCAAGGTCTTCGTCTTGAGAAAAATGGAAGAATCACGTCTTTTCTTGCGTACTGAATTTATATTGCTGGAGAGTGCGATTAATTAAATTTTATATTTACCTATTTTATATTGATTGAAGTTCTGAATTTATCCATCTGTTGTATTACTTTATGATACAATTCACTAAAATTACTTTTATACATAAGATTGATCGAATGCTTACTTTAATACCCACTGTCCATTTTATCTTCCGCCGCATGCGGAAGGTGAAATATATTTGGAGTCTTCCCCTGGGGTTCTAGGGATGCGTTGGTTGCAAAAATCAGTAATGCACAAATTGCAGTAGCAATCACATCCATGGGAGTATATGAACGGAACATTGTTTACCAGCTTTGGGTCAGGTTACGTTGAGAAATAAAATGCATAAAGCCTTGGGATTTACCGTCATAAACAATGGAAGAAGGCTTACGATTTTGTTTAAAACTGTTACAAGAAGACTACACAAATTGTAAATACCGCTATTACCAAGGGTAACATAATAGTTTTTCACGTAAAAGGCAGTTGGAGTAGCCAGAGAAAACGAAAAAAAAAATGACTATTGCATATGCCTTCAGGATGGATTGAACCCAGGATAGGACAAATACATAAGTGAGATAGAAACTGCGTTTACAGGACTACATTTGCAATGTCTTCCTCTTTTAAGAGTGAAATAGTCTTTCAAGATTGGGATATAGCGTTTTTATAAAAGGTTTAACCTACCTCCAATGAGTGTGCCAATGCAGATCATGGACACATCCTTTTTCTTGAGTAATTCAAGCTTAGGGAGAATAAAAGTGGCAAAGTTGGAATTAAATACGGATGGCTGAAGAAATGTCCCAAGTACATAGACCCTGGTGATTGGAATATCAAACATGTCCTTCTCATAATCATAAAAACTCGTTTTGTTTTCAATGCTCAATACACATCCATGCTGTGAGATACAGTCGTTGAATGGATCCAAAACCTAAAGGATAACAAAAAAATGTTCAAAGAGGCTATAAAAACAAAATGGAGTGAAATTCAGACAGAAAGGTTGTGCCTATTACACTAATTTACTAAACAATACATTTCTGCTTAAAATTAAGATTTCAAAATAACGTAATGAAAAATAGATGTATTGCTGTTTTAAGTTGTAAAGATTGAATCACAGCAATTTATTAATCATACAAAGAAAAAACCGATTTCTAAAGGTTTTCCGCTTAGACATATTTATGGAAAACCTAGATTGTATTGCAAAATGGTCAAGATGAAATAATTATTTAACTAAAATGAGGCAAAACATAATATCTATCAAAATGCTTCATCAAAGAAAACGGACTAATGTTTTGATTCTCTAAAAAATAATTTTTTAGGGTCCATTACAGTAGTTAATAAAATTATTGTATAAAGAGGACATGCGCTATAATAATAGGAAGGTAAATCGAAATTGTACACTTAGAAGATGACTCACGGACTTTATGGAATATGCAATATTATAATAGAAAAAGAATATCTAAACTAGGATGCGTTATTGTGTGTCAACTTATTTTATCATTAGCATCATTACTTATTAATGATCCATGGCATTTAGTAAATTTTGTCAATGAAATACGCCCATGACTTCAAAGCAGAGGTGATATTGCAATACTCAGAAAAATGTGGTAAATGATAGGCAGAAAAGTAAGGATGTGTTTAGAAACATGTCAGAAACTGGAATGATTCCCTTGGCTACCGTCTGCATAATATCCTAATGGATTAGAAGTTGAACAAGAAATCTCAGTTCGGATAGTGCTTTCTGAAAATTCAAGTTTTATTTTCTATCTCACGGAAGCCATACTGGCTACGTATGACTATTTAAAAATACACGAAGAAACCAAAACATTTCGACGAGATTCGAATTTAATATTTCTAACTAAATCTGCACACACCTCACGTAAAGAGAGATTTCTGATATCATCGTAAAAGCAAAATCAATTTTAAACCGATTTTTTTTTCAGTCAAAAACGTCTTCAAGTAATAATGCTTTCTTTAAAACTTTGTCATCTACTGTTCAGCGGAAGTTTGCAAAAAAGATCATTTAATTGGTAGCGACATCATTTAAAAACATTCGAAAGGACTCGGAAACAAATCCTTCGATCAAACATTTTCATATTATGTTCAAGTGCTTTTGAGAACTCATTATAAGGTACTTCATTTACAGTTGCAAATGCCATAGTGGATGTCATGTCTGCATTATGTCGTGGTAATTTGTACTTTTTATGCAAAACTTTAAGATGTTTATGCCATTATATTTTCTGTCCAATTTTATCATAGTCGGAGATAATCTGACAAGAATTAGTTTAAAAGTTTTTTATTTTGTTATTCGTAGTAATCTTAGCCATATAAGATAACGTTTCAGTATCAGTTGCCCGCATTTTAAAGATCTTTAAGACCAAAAGCTTTCTGTGAATTTGGTTGAACAATGTTTGTCGACTTTTGGGAATAATTCTTCTATAGGTATTTTATTTGTAGCAGCGATGGCCATATTTAAAAGTTGATTGGCTTCACTTGTACAGAACTGAGAAGAATTTCATGCCAGGCGTTTTTGTCAAACGTATGATAACAGTGATAGGAAAAGGGAAAAAGCTGTATAAATATTTTTCTTGTTTCAGTAATGGGTGCTATTATTTGCTATTGAATTGACATCATTTTAAATACCTAACATGTATTTATGCATGAATGGTCTTTGCCAAGTTTGGTTGGAATCGGTCTGGAATGACATTTTTGAAGACGATGCAAATAGCAATAGTTGACGATGGCACAGAACAAATATTAATTACTGCCTTGCAGTGCTCTGCTTTGCAAACAAAGTTTATTTGTGAGTATAATTTGTTATCCATCAATTTCGCTAGAGAGATCCTCGATAAACTAACAACACAAGTTTCGTTCTCATCTAATGAACTATCAATTGAGAAAGAACAAGAAATTATGATCTGTATGACTTACATTCTCTGTTTCATTGTCCCAGGGTCCAAATTTAATCAGCAATAATCTATATGTTCCAAAATGGTTTATCGCCTCTGTTCTCGATGGAAAGTTATCGAGTATAAGGTATCCTCCATATTCATCCCGTAAATTATGTACAAACGTTTCAAAGGCTTCCAGAAATTTTAAACCGCTCAAGAGAGGTTTCGGTAAAACGTTCATAGGGACGACGAGCACCATTTTCACAAGTTGACTTGGCTGATAATGCAACTTATATGTAAACTTAACAACGATGCCGTAGGTACCACCACCTCCGCCTCTAAGAGCCCAAAATAGATCTGTGTCAGTCGTATGTTGTACCGTTCCGTCTATATGGTATATAGTGCTGCCATCTGCCGTGCAGTCTACAATCCTCCCATCAGCAATTACAACCTTTAAATGAAAGACCAGAATCAGAGACCTTTGGAATAACATACGAAGCATCTAGAGCATTATAAAAACCGTATCCAACCTATTGAAATGTAATAAATTAGGTAGTTAATACATAATTAATTTTATTTCCTATTTTGTTTGAGGCAAATGTTTCCAACGGCGGGAGACATAGCGGGATGCTGGTTCCACGTCTGCTTGTTCCGCACCTCTTGATTCTCTCTATCTATGTCTATATTTGTTTCAATCTGTTGCTCTCTCATACTCTGTTTCATATTTCAAATAACTTCGCTTTCGCTTAAGTTTTTTTGTTGACCTACAAATAGATTTGCCTATATATATATATATATATATCTTTTCTAGCTTTATTCTTAATCGTCAAGACTTCAAGCAGACAAGGCATTATAAATTGACTTGATTAATAGCAAAGGTCATTCAGGTTTTGTATGCTTGCATTAACGACTATTTCATTAATGACATCTTTTTTTTAGAATATGATTACAATTAGCTTTAAATAGCAATTGTTCACTTTCTGTGGATCCTAATGCATCCATATTTCTTTGTAAGGTCATTATTTACACTCCCTGGCATACACATACGCCAAGAGTCGATGTTAAAGAACGTGATCAGCTTTGTACTACCCCATATTGTAAAGTTTCTAGCCGACGTGCTCTTCTCTTGAATTAGTATAATACTTGGTCACCATTGAAAAAGTACATCGCAATCAAACATTTTCTTCGGGAGATTTCTCGATGACAGTTAAGACGCATATAATTCAGTAATCAGTACTGAATAAACTATATTGGTATTAAATTCTAGAATAACCTTTGATATGTAATTTAAGATGATTAAATGCGCCGCCTGCACATCGAAAAAATACACTAAATTTATATCTGACCGCTTTAAATGTGATTCAGACATTTTGGCTGGTCGAAGACTGGCCGAAATGCGATTCATTCGGATAAACCTTTTTTCAAACAATTATAATATGTAGAAATACGGATGCATTTATCCGAACTTCAGACTATCTACGCCATTCTTATCTTCCCTATCAATTCAAATAATTTAAATCGTACTTTTCCTAAAAATGAAACGCTATATTGAGATGATGGACAGTTTAGAGCGAGGGTCAATTATGACAAGCAGTCTTGATATTACCTTCATTTCAAGAACTTGATCTGAAGCCAATCCAAAGCTTCTGGAGATGGGACTATGGCCCCCTCCAAGAGTGTACCCTCCCGGACTAACTGAGTGGGAACTGCCCCCCACTACCACACGGTCAACAGACTGGACCTAAAACATAAAAGCTATCTACAAAGCTTCCATTCTGCCTTTTTTAAATCTTCTAAATTTTCTATCCTGCTTCATTTTTATATCCAAGAAAAAAAATGATACACATTAAAGTTTTATGGCAAATTTTCAAACATTGTTATAAATATGCCAATGAATATCTCTTTAAATTCTAAAGATGTTTCGATGAGACTCTTTCGTATTGATTAATTTATTTATTTTTCTTTCGAGCACTTAAATACATCCTTTGGTGCAGTTGTTAAGGTTAAAACCATCGGTCTAATCACTTAAAGTTTATACTATAGGCGGGTGACTGAATTCTTGAACAAGACTCCATGAGATAGGCGTTTGGAGTTAGATAGAAAATACAAAATCATACACAACAACGTCATCCTACTAAGTTCTTTTTCATAACTTATAACTACAAGATATCTACAAACAAATCGGATGTGTATCTATGTTGGCATGACATAAAAACATCTGTGTCTAGGTGAACATAATTTTGAGCAGAATAATCTTCTATATAGAATTGTACACTTACCCTTTTATATATTCTGAGCCATGAATTGCCAGAGTCTACAGTTACCTCCCCTGCAGCATGACGCGTGGAATTCAAATTGATGGTGATGTTTTTCATGGTGGACAGATCTATCATCAGACTACCGTCGGCCGTGGAGCGCCCATTGTAGTCATGGCCGGAGGAGTGGACCGTCACGTGCAGATTGTATCTTTTCGCAAACAACACTGACTTCTGTACGTCCTCTACTGAACTGGCCATTACTATCATACCTGGATGTCTACAAATAAATTTAAAATTAGCAGTGAGGGAATTTAAAAATGGATGTTCAACCATACACTTTTAAACATATCTACTAAATTTAGCACAGTCCTGCTATAACGCTTGGTGTAAGAAAATTTGATTACCAGTCTTAAAATCGAACCTTGACTTACGCAACACATTTAAAGATCGCTACCAATGGTCTTTGGACCAAATATTGTAATTTAATCCCGCTTACATGCATCTCTTCACAGACGTACATACATTTAGATGGACAGAACAAATATTAAGATATGCTTTTTTTTGGAGCGGGGTGCACATACAACACAGACCAATGCCAAAAATGTCTCCATCAATATGATACTAATGAAGAAACAATCTTTCCATATGCAAATTGAAACTTCTAAGTCAAAGAAGGAGAATAAAATGGTCAAATTTCACTGGAAACTAAGGGCATACTGACTGAAATTGAACGGGTAAACCTTTATTATTGAACAGAGTTGAAAACATAAACAAGAAATTAAAGAGAAGCAAATATATAACTAAGTACCGAATTCAGGGCCCTTAGAGAGCGATCAAAGGCTCTGGGGTAAGTAACACACGGGCTCTAATATTTATTGTTGAAACAAAATTTTTCTTTTATATTCCCGGTTCCCCAAACTTCCTTTTTGTCCCTGACCTAATTCCCTGGCTGCTTTTGGGGATATGACGTACAGACAAAAAGGTAATTTAATTAACTTTATATGATTCAAAATTCCACATGATTTCCAGAATATCCACAATTTCCATTGGTTTTGATTCAGGAATATAAACCACTAGTATGTCAATAGTCTCTTTTAGCAGTCTAGTAACATTTAGCATTTAGCAATCTTTAAAAAAAAAAATTTAGTGGATTAAAATTCAAACATTATGCGGAGAAATTTGATTTTGGAAAAATATTAGAAAAAGAATTACCTGTAGAAAAAGCTGTTTTTCATGGTGGAAGCATTCTGATATCGGCTGTCTCCTGGCTTAATAGCATATCCTGTCAAGCTTTTCGTGAACTCGTCTGTTGCTTTGCTATCAGGGTAACATCTTCGACTGTCTGTCAGCTGGTAGCAGACAACGAATACGAACAGAATTGTCAACCTGCCAATAATAATAATAATAATAATAATAATAATAATA
>QKMX01095634.1:1039-12007 GCA_003401595.1 Venustaconcha ellipsiformis | reverse complement strand
GCATGTGTAAATTCTAACATAACGCAATAATAAATGCACTGGTTTGCTACAAAGTAACCTAACACCAAATTACAAGATTAATTCTGACCATAAGCTAACAATCAACATAATTCTCTACATAATACTCAAGCCCATTTCCCAAATATGCATGTAAATGAAACACTACAAAGTTAATTCTACAAACTAAACGATACCAGTAAGTAAGTATGCATACTAATTACAATTAAGATGCTGTAGTATTCTGCAAAAATCAAGCAACTAACTTACTGATCTTTTTGAAGCTTTTTCTTTCCTTAGACTCTGCCTCTAAGGTTTACTGCCAAATTACAAATGGCTCTCTCAGAGTAATCCTATTTGCTCAGCAATCTTCCCAGGTGACTAAATTTTTTTGTAGAGTTCTAAAAGTTATAATTTGGATCTAAATTGTATCTCAATTTTGATCGGATGTCGCTGTGAACCGATCCAATCAAACTCAGAGGACAATGTCCCTCTCACTGTCTGTCAATGTGTGGTTGGATGAGAACATGCCTCATTCACCCCTCTGATCTTAGGAGTAAGCTTTAACACCTAGGTGTGATAACTACAAGCCTTTGTTTTGATTCACATGGTATATCGCCTATGCCAACTCAAGTTTCTTGTCCTCTGGCGGGTCATGGTAATATTGCATAAGAGATTAACACTAGCCCATTGCAAACTTTAGACATCAAACATATGGCCTTGGTAATATTCTCAAGACATTATGTGATAAGTTATACATGACTTTATAGCTGGGCTTAGCAAACATGGCATCACTTTACTATAAATTCCTCCCAGCCCTCCCAACAATGCAAGCATCTGGTCTCAGCACAGATGTTAAAACTGTTTATATCCATTATATGGAGTGCCACTTAGTAGGATAAGGGGAGACAATCTGTAAAACTTTCCTCTGTGTATACAAGTATAGACAGAGACATTTTCAGGTTTGTGGGAGGGCTGGATTCAGGAGGTAGCAGAAACAATTCCTAATGTTAATGTGATTAAGTATTTTCAGAAAAGGATAATTTACTATCAAATTTGCTATTCCTAATAGGCTTAGAAATGCATTCAGATTTTGCATTTGATACTTTTGTCCATTGTTTAATTTCATATTTGCTTATTTGAAATGAAATGGAATGCATTTATGGAAGTTGGTTTTTCTACTTTAAAGACTATCTCTAAAGGGAGATAACTATAGGTTTCATATCGTTTCTTATTAAATGTTTGTTTGGATGAAATAGCAAGTGCTTAAAATTAAAAAGAGAGGTTTGAATATATAATCATTAATATATAGCCGCAACTACAATAAGTGTTAAAATATAGTTGTCAAGTATTTACCTGCAAGTTCTTCTTATATTTTTGGTTTGTTCAAGTAAAGATTCTACAGGTAAAGTCACTAGTGATGATGTAATTACATCAGTGGGGTTAAATTTTTGTCTGCTGTCAAAAGAACAATGTCATAGCTTGTTAGGGGATGAAAAATTGAATTACAAATTGACCCTTTGTCTTTGGAAATTTAGAGGCAGCTTGAAAATAAATGATTTTCCTATACATTTATGAAAGGATTCATGTTTCATTCCAATTTTATTTTTCATTTATCATTTTTGCCCTGGTTTTTGCTCAGCTGGTCCTAGACCAAAAGAGCTTATGAAACACTTTTGTGTCCATCGGTCCATCCATTACTACAAATTTGTTATTTCTACTTCTCCTGAGCTACTTGGAGGATTGCCATGAAACTTTACAAACATATGTATGCCATGGTCTAGCTGGTCTGAGATGAAAATGATGATGCTTGAAGATCCAATACTGCCACCACAGCAGCCATCTGGAATATCTTATTATCGCTACTTTTCTTGAATGGATGATCATATCAAAATGTCATTTTACTGAAATACTTTTTATCATGTCTAGTTGGTCCTAATTAAAAATGGAGCCAGTCTGATGTCTAAAGTGGCTGTCATGGCAGCCAACTTGAAAATCTTGGTACCATTACTCCTTCTAAACAAAAGTTATGTGATCTTGTGGTTTTCACCAAAAAACTTCTTATGATGTCTAGTTGGTCCTAAATGAAAATGGTGCCAATATGACGTCTATTATGGCTGCACAGTGGCCATTTTGAAAATCTTGTGTATTATTACATTCCTTAAATTGATGGTTTTATCAACATGTTTTTTTTAAAAAAAAATGCTTCTCATGATGTCCAGTTGCTTGTCAGTGAAAATGGTGCAAATCTGACCTTTTGTATGGTTGCCACAATGACCATCTTGAAAATTATTATTGCTGTGTCTGGGTGGCTGGTCATATCAGCATTTTGCTTTAATCAGATGACTTCTAATGATGTCTAGTTGGTCCTAAATGGAAATGGTGTGCATTTGATATCCAACATGTGTAACATGGCAGCCATCTTGAAAATTTTTTTCTTCTGTTACTCCTCCAAAATGGAAAGTCATAGCCATCTTGAAATTCTTGTTTCTTTTCTCCTCTTAAATGGAAAGCCGTTTTTGACATCGGGTGTTAATTAGAAAAGTTATGGTATTCACTTGGACCTAATGAAATTGATGCAGATTGGCCCTCAATATTGCCACCATGGTTGTCATCTTAATACATCCTTATCTCTCTTCATCTGAAATCGATGGCTGTAACAAAAATGGGGTTTTCACCAATATGATACCTACCTAACTACTTTGTACTATATGAAAATGGTGCTAATCGTGCATCCAGTATGGCTGCAGTGATGAGTGTCTTGAAAATCTTGCTGTTGCTACTTCCTCAGAATGGATGGTCATATTGACCTGGAGCTTTTCACTTCTTCTAATGATGTATACCTGATGTTAAATGAAAATGGTACCCAAATGACATCCAATATGTCCACAACAGCAGCTAATTTGAAAAACTTATCATGAATATCAGATGGTTTCAACACTCAGCAGTTAAAAGAAAGAAAGGGTTTTATCTTGAATACCTGGAGGTTTTTGTTGTCCAGTAAAGAAACATCAGTTTTTTTTGAGGGACTCTTGTCTTCATTCTGTGTTCATTTGCATTCATTCTGTGCTTCATTTGTGTTCCTTCATTCAGCATTCTTTCTGTATTCCAATTTGTTTTTTGTTTCAATGGTAATTCATTCATTCAGCATTGTTTGTGTTCCAGTTTTTTTTGTGTTTGTTTTAGTGGTTAAAATTACCCATTTCAGGAACTGTACTGCTACACTTGGGGATGTAAGTGAAATACATTCAGATCTAGCTATCTCATGTCAGTATGCAAGGTAAACAATATCAAGATCACTTAACTCTTTTGATTAATTCACATTTGTAACTTCTAATTGCAGTGCCGACTCTTTGATCTAAGAGCAGATAGGGAAGTCAACTCCTACAAGAAAGAAAGTATAATATTTGGTTGTAATGCAGTAGATTTTTCTATAAGTGGCAAGTATAAATTTGAACTCATGGTATTTATGATTGAAATAACATACCATAAAGCATGTATTTTTATCCAGTGGAGAAACTGTAGCATTTTAGCTTCTCAGAATGAGATCACAAAATTAATCCCATAAAAATATATCATCTTAGATATTATATCTTCCTTAAATCTGCAGTTACTAAAGTAATACTGGCCAAAATGTAAGATTTATCTGTGATGAAATTGCTGAAGTTTGCATCCATAAAAAAATACTGCTATATGGTAGTATCACTTCATGTAGAGGCAACATAATTGTTCATGCTGCTAAAGTGTATGTGTATTTTTTTCCTAAAGCATCTATTTTACAATTAAAGGGATATTGTTTAAAGGTCATTTTTTATATTTAGAAACCCTGGGAATCAACACTGAGTTTGTTTTATTTGGACTGATTGTATTTTGCTTGTTATTATATCTTTCACAAAGTATTTCATATGTAATTAAAGGAAACTTTGTATGCCTTTTAATTAAAAAACACAAGCTTATTTAATTCTACTAAAACATGTTTAGACCAATTAGCATATTGTAGTGATGCATTTAATGTTTCATTCCATTGTTTGGTTTTCCTTGGCTTCATGTCTGGATCACTGTCTCTTATTCTAATTTAATCCAGAAATGAATTTAAAAAATGAATTGTTTTAAAATACCATATTTTTTCTTTATTTAGGGCAAGCAACCAATATCACAACAAGGATATTACAAACATACATTTTTCATCATGTTGGTATAAATTGTGGCACATGTTTCAGTGCAATTGTTGGTATATTTCAGTTAAGACTATATGCAAAGTACCTAGCACATAACAGCCAATCTATGGGTATTTAATCCATAATTATAGATATTTTGTTTAGAAACATTTGTTTATCAATTTGTAACTGTGATTTTACTCAGTAATGTTTATGGAAACAGGGGGAATCTTATAATAATGCTTTAAATACCTCCATATTTCCTGGCACATTGTGGATACTTGGACATTGCCAACAAGTTAAGGAAAGGCTAAAACATCCATTGAAGAAATTTAAAATGAGTAGGTACTATACGGACTTTTTTTGGCCCAAAAATTCACAAATTTTGAGAAACATTATTGATCTGATAATACTATATCAAAATATATATCAGCATTTGAAAAGCTTTTAAATTGCAATTGATGTTTAAAAATTTGATACGATGTCATAGGCACATGGTCATGATGTCACATTTGGCATTAAAATGGCCATTTTGTGCTAACGTTTGAGCTGTGTGGTGAAAATTAAGGCCATCCACATGCAGCAACCAAATTCATATTTTAACCATATACTAAGGTTTGTGTGAACAACCTTTTACTAGAACATCATTTTGGTTGCTACATGTGGACAATGTGCCAAGCAAAAATTGGATTGCATCATCATTCACTGGTGCCTTGCATCTCTACAATGGTCAAGCATTCATTACATCTAAGCTGACATATCAGCTTCAGTGAACACATCCAATAATTTTGACATATAGGAAAATTACTTTTTTACTGTAACATGACAATATGGTATGGTAATCATGAAATAAGCATTTAATTGGACAACACAATTTCAGTACAAAAGTATCACAAAATGCCCTTTTCTTATGTTTTTTAAGACAGAATTGACAGTGAGATGTTGTTTGTTGTTTGTAATATTTTTTCCATTTTGTGATTGTATTTTGTGACATCTTGATTCTTCAGATATGTTACCTAATTGTAATACCTTAGGAAAACTACTACTATCTTGCAAATGCAGCCCTCCTAGACACTACTGTTAGCTAAAGTGAGCTAAAAGTTGTATGAACACCTATGTGACTGGCAGGCTGAGCGATCTCCCCTTAGGTACAAAACTTGGCAGCAAAGTGTAAAAATACATGAGTTATTACTTCAACTTGTGGCTTAAGAAGCAAACTTTCATCACAAGAGACCACACAGAAGCTTCCATGTGGAAGATATACCATTATACGTTAGAGGAGTTTTTTTTGCTTCTAAGCAAAGTATACTCCATCTTTATTTCCAACTTTTTCTCTTCCTATCCAGACAAAGTTCTGCCTTGACAATTTGCTAACACTTTGTCATCTTTTGTCATTGGCACGCATTTAGGTACTTGCATAGGGAGGCTAAGTGGCTTCACATTATGTATGGGCTATAATTATTTTAGATACATGCAAGTCTCTAGTGCTTATAAAAATTCTTAATGTATGTATAATGCAATTACTAAAGGGTACATATTGGCAAGTTTCTGTTCTAAGGCATTTATAGCATCAGTGTTGTAACTTGTACAGGCAGTCACACATCAGCATTTCGGCAACTTCTTCTGCTATGCATCCTAGGGGTTTGACTTGATTCCTGTATTGGAACAACAAGGGACAGAGTTAACTAACAGCCAAGTACCCTCTCACTCAACAGACATACAGACAGGCTACACATATCAAACAACCCATAACCCATCCCAACAGATGACATCCTTCCACATGGGTGGCATATTTCCATTGGTGCTGGTTAAGGCCATATACTAGGGAACATGAAGGACCAAAACATAAGTAATACAGGCTAAATCACTAACAGCCTAGCTTCCAGTACATCAAACCTGAGTTTTGCAAACATGTGCAGGTACCAGCCTGAGCCTCATATTACCTTGAGACAATAATTTGGCACAATACAATGAATTCTTCCTTACGCTTCAACAGATGTGGCTTTGCAATTTCTCATCACTTTGCCATGAGAAGAGAGTCTTGGTGACTGTCTTAAAGTCACGGTTTCTAATCCAGGGTGTTCTGAGTGTTTAGTGAGCAACAGACCTCACTCTTCACCAGCTAAGTCTCATGTATAATAGGAGACCTTTGCCTCACCTCATGCAACCAAGATGATGTTGCTGTTACCCAGTGCTGTTATATATTCTACACTACCCCATGGCATGGGAAGATTCAGCCTTCTAAATCACCACTGAAGATATTTTCTACCTTTATACCCCAGAAATTTGTCCTCCTCCTCCCACTTCATCAACAACCTGGAAAGAGCTACAATTTTTGTTGATCTGACGATGGAACGGAAGAGTCCAACTTCAATTACTTCTGCAGTCTGGGAGAATTATTGATGTTCTGATTCACCTTCATCATCAGTTCATCAGCAGTTCTACCTTGCCACATACCAGTCTTTCATTTGGAAATTCCAGCAGTTCACAGTGGTATCGCTGCTTTAGGGATGATAAAGCCACTCTCCATATGTATAGACTGGATGGCCAAGATGACAATCGGTGGTTAGTGCACAAAATAGTTTTCATGGCTTCGATGTTGGACTGTCACCACTATGGCTATCTTCCAACAGACAGAATATGGCTTATCTACTTCTGCTTTAAATACCTCAGGATATGTGATGGGTGTCAAGAATGGCCCAAGTAGTGAACAGAACTACTCCACACACTTTGACCAATGCCATAACCACAGCTACAAATTTACAATTGGCAAAATGCAACTTAGTGATCTCTGCCTGCACTTCCTTAAGGACCACCATAAGGACAAGCTAAGTGCACAGCCTTCATCCTCTAATTTTCTGTTTCACTGCCAGATTAAAGATGTCCACAAACATGCCACCAAGGAGACTAATTTCCCTCCCTCACACAACCATAGCATCAATACAGGGATCACACGGGAAATCAACAAAAGGAACCAAGTGCACACTCACTTGACATGAACCTCAGAAACTGTCCTATTGAAGCTTCATCCAGCAAAAACCACAGCTCTCACAGACCAAAGTAGATAAAGCAACAAGAGGGTCCTATCATTTGCTCAAGACTATTCTTGGCCCCAAATACAAATGGCTCTCTGAGTCTGGTCATTGATCAATTCATCCATGCCCCTTAGTTTTCAGTGGGAACACCATCCCACATTTTGAATGCCATCCATGAGAGAGACTTCACCATCATTGTAGAATTAAATGGCACATATCATCATATCCATATTCACACTGCTTCCAGGACATTCCTGCGATTCGCCTACAACATTGTATACAATTCAGGGCACTCCCATTGAATCTAAGTATTGGCCTTTGAGGCTTCACTCATCTGATGAATCAAGTACTGATGCATGTCAGGACCATTTCTATGGCAGCATCATCAGATTACCTGGCCGACATCCTGCAGAAATCAGTGAGTTAGATCTAAGAAGACATGATATCCCTCATTACCAATCTGGACTTCTCATTGATAAGGAAAGATCCGACCTAGTGCCATCTCAGTCATTTTTTCACCTAAGTATGGCGTTCAATACACAAGCTACATATTTTGTCTCCCTCAAGATCAACCATTGAAGTCCAAACCATGATTGTACCTTTACTTTTGAGGAAGTTCTTCACCTGATAGGCTTGCTCAGTATGGCAGCAGACCTCATGGTCCTAGGTTGCTTTCCAATGCACCCTTTGCAAATGATTCTTCTGCCCAAATGGAGGCATAAAGTTTGCACACTTGACCATCCTTTTACCATCTGCACATAATGGAGCCAGCATTGTATGCTTTCACCAGAAATGACATCTTCATATCAATAAATTATGGAGATGATATCTATTGTGAAAGTCTTTCAACTGGTGGCAGGAATATTTGCATGGCAAGGGAGTTATCATTCTGTCCGACATCTCTACAGTGGTGATATATCTCAAACAACAATAAGGAGCAATGTCCTACAGTGGTGACTTACCTCAAACAACAAGGAGGAACCAAGTCCCAAGGCGTTTGTGTCCTGGTGTTGGACTTAAGTGGTGTTGTCAACAACAAATCCATGTACAAGTTTATCATATTCCAGGACTCCTGACATACTAGCCAAAGCTTTGTCCTGTAACAATCAATTAATACAGACAGAATGGTTTCTTCATCCCTTGGTTTCCATTCAGATATGTACCCGATGGGACCGATCATTGGTGGACCTGTTTGCTGTGCTACAAGGTGGAATACTAACTCCCAACCTTCGTACCCCTAGTCCCAGTCTTGAAATCCCAGGCAATCAGTACTCAATCAACACATTGGAAATGGCCTGTATGCACACACCTGCCCTCCAACAACTCTGATCCCATAAAGTGATATAGAAAGCAAGAGAATCAGAGTGCTACCTTATCCTTATTGCATCACTCAGATGGATGAAGTCTTGGATCAATGACCTCATCAATCTCGCAATGGGAACTCCTTGGAGACTTTGGACTTTCCCTCATCTATTCAAACAACAATGATGGTAGTTGTTTCTTTCCTACTCAGAGCTATGGAACCTGCATATTTGGATCATATGAAACATGCCCTCAGAAATTAACAGTTCTCAACCTGTCATGAAGAGAATTGCTCTAGCAAGGTCCTTCACTCTGAAAGCATGCGAAGCCAAATGGCACGTTTTCACCCAGTGGTGCACAAATGAACACATCATACCTCTCCAGGCATCTATACCGCAAATAGCTAACTTCCTCTGGCTCTTCATAAAGAGAATGTTCACTCTGAATACAATAAAAGGTTACTGCTCCATGATTGCCGACAAAACTCTGCGTCATGACAGAGAGGATGTTGAATAAAAAATGATATATTCTCATGACCATAAACGTTAACCTTATGCCTGTTGTGGAACTTATTTTGGGTATTAACTAGTTAACAAGATATATTTGAACCATATTCAAAGGCAACTCAGGTGCATCTTTTATACAAGACCTGCTTCCTCATGGCATTAGCAACTGCAGGCTGAATTAGCAAAAAATATGTCCTATTAGCATTACCTGAATTACATGCAGTTCTGATGAGACAGGTCAGTCTTACTCATGATGGTATTTTCTTTCATTTCCAAGAACCGGCTTCCTTCAATAGGTAACCAGACTTTTGTCATGAAACCTTTGTTAAGTCTGGACACAACAGCTGAAGGCCAACTACAAGACACAATGCAGGGTTTGAAGTGGTACCTTAATATAACAGAGCTGTTGTGTCAATAAAAATCTCATATCTTGCTACCTCGCAAGACAGGACAGGAGGATATATCAACACAGACTCTCTTGTCCTGGATTAAGTGGGTTATTCACCCTGCATATAAAGAAATAACCCCAGCTCAAATGAACTTATTACATATTTTGGTTCATGAGGTTAGAGCAGTTGCCACCAGCCTAGCATTTGAACAGAACTGTTCTCTAACCGACATCATTCAAGGCTGTGAGATGGAGATTGGAGTCCACATTCTCTAGCTTTTATATCCAAGATCTGCCACCCCAAAGGGCCCAATTCAATCTGGTAGGACCTATATTTGCAACTCAATAGGTTTCCCTTCCAGGTCAATTGACAGTTTCTTAAGACTTCATGACTTCTGCTGCATCGGGGGGGAGGATTTTTTCCCAATGTCAAGCTGTGCCCCAACAAATGGTAGTCCCCAACAGTTGGGTATACCTAGAAGTTGTTTCACATACCTTTGGGAACAAGATATGGTATCACCAGGGTAAGGGGATGTACCTCCCTCCACCTCATACCTATTTTCCTAAGGTATTATTATGATTGGGTGCTGAAGAAGAAACTAATTTTTCCTAGTAAAATATGTTCCTTTAAGAATACTTACTGATCAGTATATACATATGCCTCTGAGTCTAACTGCAGTTACATCCACAGAGAGCATGCCTTCTGCTCCAGTAGTAAGTGATGTATATTTACACTTTGCCACTAGTCTTATGCTTATGGGGAGAGCACTCTGCCTGATTTCCACATAGGCTGGCAGACAACTTTTAGCTCCCTTTATTTTGGCAGTAGTAGATATACTAAGGTATTATGATTGCTTAAGTATTCTTGAAGAAACCTATTTTACTAGGAAAAATTGGTTTCTAAGAGAAACATTTTGGATGAGGTTAAGTTTAATATAAAAGAGGCACATGAAACAAGTCAACCAACCACAGCAACAAAAATGACAACATGCAGCATACATATTATTTACTAATTAGGTCTAAAAGATAATGGCATGATGATAAAAAAAAATAATACAATGAATCTTTCCAATTTGTTTAAATACTTAAGTACACAACTTCACAGTGTCCTCTGCTGAAGGCTAGATTTTCTCCAACAGACAATAAAAGAGACAAATATAAAAAATTGCAGTGTAGTTATTGAAAAAGTATTTATTGAAAGCAGGGATTATATTGGAAGTGTTATAAATTTTTCTCTACTTGTCATGCAAAGACATGTATAAGATATTTGTTTAAAAATGGGAAAACAGAATTTTTAGGAGTGATTGGTCATACCAAAAGAGCCCCACATGGTAACAAACTATGTGTACATAATAATTTACTATCAAAGTTTTAAGGCATGCAAGTACTATTTTGCCGGAAGTCAATGTGGGGTATAAGTGAAATGAGCAAATTTGGCAAATTGTCCATCCTTCATCCATATATAAGCTGATGCTGAGTTTAAGACAGGGCCAGATCAATACCTCAACTTCATCTTTTTCACTTTGTTTCTCACAGCATCATAAATTTTATCCTATCTGTAACTCATTAACCTGTAAGTTCTG